>JAVQJD010093612.1:0-32038 GCA_036023655.1 Nannoperca australis | reverse complement strand
TCTCTTAAATTGGCATTCATACGTGCAAATGTTGGTGAATGCTTGTTTAAATTTAATTGTGTTTTTTATTCCTGATTTAAATTTGTTATTTTAGCAGCTACTTTAACGATTTTTCCACTACCCCCCCCCCCCCCCCCCAAAAAAAAAGAAATATGGCATTCACAGAGCTTATTGGATTTATAAAACTGCGATGAAGATCTGATTTCCCCTAAAAGTATCCGATTCAAAGCCCACCTATCATTTTCAGGGGAAGCTGCTGCTTCCTTGTGTGTGTTGTTCACATGGTTTCCACATGGAACAAATTGTAAAGTTTTCATTGGCCGGGACACATGTTCCCAGTAGGAGAGTCACTGCAGCTGGCCAATCACACGCAAGTTCATCTCTGACGTCGTATGTTACTGGGATGGAGGGTTCATGGGAACTGTAGGCTTTTTATTTTTCAACAGTGAGAATAATGTAAAAATAGAAACGTGTCTTGACAAAATATTCTTCCTCATGTACAGATCGGCCGACTCACACAACATATTAATGCCCTGAATGTTAGTCACAGAAAATAGATTGATATTAACATTTTCTAAGAAGGGTTGTCTGTCTGTTACACTGAGTTTTAGTTCAAGTTTAATTCCACGAATGTGTTGCCACCAGTCACATATTTAAATGTAGTTAACAAATCAGACCAAATAAGGGCACACCCACCATGCAGATCCAAGCCTTTGTGAAGCCTGTTGCTTGTAGCACATTTGTAAAAAAAAAAAAAAGAAAAAAAAACCTGTACAATCTATTTAATCCTTGTGATCTTTTCCATCACCAGAATGTGAGCATGGGTACGCTTCAACATACCCCGAGACCCAGACTGCACATCAACAGAAACAGCGAAAATTCAAGAACAGGAAATTGGACAATATTCACAATAGGTAGGTTAATGTCCTGCAATTACATATAGTAGATAGTGGTTGTCTTCCTTAATATACTCTAAATCCTCCCTGATACACAATCACCATTATTAAAATCACTGTTAACATCAGCAAGATTGTGGTATAGCACGGTTATTCCACAACTGCAGCGTTATTAATATCACTCTTGGATTTGGTTTGCACGTTGAGATTGTTTAATATTTTGCATTATAAAGATTTGTATAACAGTTCTGTTTTAATATTCATCATTTCAACAGGTCAGCACACAATGAACTGGAAAAAAATAGGTGAGTAAGACAAGATTACAAGGTAATTTGTATGCATGATCAAAAACAATCAGTACTGAGGGGTATTAAGGGACTTGAAGAAGGAACATCATCTTTCCACTTCCATCTTACGTCAATCTACTTTATGTTATATGCATAACAAGTTATCATCAAAATGTGAAGTCACAAAGGAGGGGGAGAAAGAGAGCATCTCCGCAGTATTTTAACTGCTAAAGCAAATGAGGTGCACAGGAAGTTTATCTCACGAGCCAGCTGTCTCAAAATGGAGCTTGAAGCTGATAAAAGCTTTTTTCCATTCCGCCACGTTTGCATATCTTGGTGCTATGCTAAATATGTTGACCATACCATTTCCAAACGAGGTGTACTTCGGGCCTATAAATCAGCTTATTATCATCACAGGACTTCAAAAAACTGCATTTTTATGAACAGCTTGGAAATTCATCTTTTGTATTCGATAGCAGTGAGCATGTTGCAAGGCAAATAAAAGGGAAGCGGAAAGCACCCTCGGTAGCTGCACTGTTCCTGGAGGACATGCAGATATTTCCCCAGTCGGCAAACGGGAACCGTCTGTTTGCAGACAACGGGGCTCCTTCCTGAGAGATTCTCAGCTGCAAACGTAACAGCAGCTCGTTTCCATCGCTCCAGGACGAGGCAGCCTCTGCTTCGAGCCGGAAGCAAATGTCAGCACACATTTAACCCCGAAATGAAATGCCCAGTTAATCTTCAAAATCACACCACGTGTGTGAGAATCTTGGCTTGAGAGATGCACTGCGATGATGGTAAAAGTGGCTTATTTCATATCGAACTATTTTGTAGTACAAAATGGTGGCCCATGCAGAGAGCAGAGATGACATCACAACTCGACCTACATTTTACTCCATTATCTGAAGGGATAGTGAGTGTCCTTTGCCAGTGACTGCGCTCGTTCAGACCTCAGACCCAGAGGCCTTGGCGGATCAGAAAACGAGTATCGAGCTGACCTCAGCAGCTTTTACATCTGGGGCCGGACAGATCCATATGTAATTGCAAAGGAGTCAGATGGTGTGGTTAACTAGCAAACATGGATAAACAGATAAATCATGTTCCCGAATACCTCGACTGTTACATCGCTCATCACGGATGGATTAATGGTGTCATTAGAACAGATCAAATACTTTTCTGCCTTAACTTTTACAATAGTAATCAAATTGGATAAGGAGGAAATTATTCTGATGATCTGACTTAATCAGATCAGTGCAGAGGACAAGACAACATTAGTGTGGGAAAATGAATCTTTGAGTTTTCTGTCATGCTGACCAGTCTTGATTGTGTATCCTCCCACAGACGAGCACATCTCCGCCTGTGTTTGGAGAGGTTGAAGTCCCTCATCCCTCTGGGACCAGACTGCAGTCGGCACACCACACTGGGACTGCTCAACAAGGCCAAAGCACATATCAAGGTGTGGTAGTCTAAAGAAGCCCCCAAAGCCATCATACGATTAAGGGCTAAATTTAGTAAACTGTTGTGCACAAAGGTAATGATTATATACTGACAGGCCATGGTGTTAATAGTTTAGAAAACCAGTTTGGGAACGTAGCCGCAGCAACATTGAGTCATCATGCTGAAATAGGCCGTTATCGCGACAGACATTTTGACTAGTCATAGCAGGAAAAGCACAGTTGTTACTAAAAACATTAACAATGGCTCTGTTGTATTCAAGTGTCCCAGTAGGCCGAGACAGTGTGACAGTGATACCTGGACCCTGAAACCAAACCAGCTAAATGGAATTCAGCCATCGCTGTCTTCTGTGAGAAAAAGCCTATTGCTCACAGCGTCTCATCTGAACATTTATCTATTTTTTACGTCGTTTTATTATTTTTTGTTTCATACTCACAAGGCCAAAGAAATTGTTTGCCTATTGCTCACATATTCCAAGAATTAAGAGATATCTGGCTGCTCCCTTGAGAAAAGAACTGTTGAAGACATATTGACAGCAAATATAGACCTTAGAGGATGACTTAGATATACAAGGGAGTGTCCAAGTGTCCACTTGATTTCTATGGTTAGTGTCAATTTGATTCCTGTGTAAGACCCAATGTGAATCCATGGTGATGGCTTATAAAAACGTAAGCCTTATCTGTCAATAGACTGATCCTGTTTTTTTACTTTTATTATTTATATTTTATTTTGAGGTACAAGCTGCTGTGCTGCACTGATACATGACCAGCTCTGTTTTTAGCCTGAAATCCATTTGAACTTTGAAATTCTGTACATTGTTTGATGTGTTAGTTCAACACTTGTTGGGTATTGGTTGATAAAGACGTCAGCGCCCAGGTCCTCTTTATTTGGATCTGTTTGGCTCAGTTCTTTTTGATGCTAAATTGTCACTCAGTCGCCTCACATTAGAAGGAGTTTTCAACAGGCACTTCTATACAATCCTTTTCTCAGAACCTTTAGGGGAACTGCACCTTAGGGCACTTTGGCCTCAGCATTAGGACATTGTGGTTGCTGCTTGGTTAGTTCAGTTTTTCTTCCCCTTTCAAAGGGATCTCCCTTTGACTGTTGCACGGCAGGGATTTTGAGCCTTGGTGAGTCTTTGATTCGGTCTTGTGTCTGTCACACTACAGGATAAAGTGAAATGCACACTGACCATTGGTCTTGAGAGCACCAGACCTGTCCTGATTGTCAGAGCTGCCTGCCTAAATGGACCACTGAGTGTGTCTGAACTACACGAGACTGACAATAGGCACAAATGATTCTGTAGCGTCAAAGCATCCAAGACTCAACATCTCGGCTCCCCCGATGGCTACAGTCAAAGCTAGATATGTTTTTTTTATTTCTTTTTTTGAAATATTGAATTTTCTTAAACCCAGTCTGTGCAGGCTCCAGCAGCGGCAAGCAGTGGAAGGAGGATTGAGGGCTACAATAAGAAAGCATTCCTGGCAACAGTCTGGGGGAGTTTATCACAGTGGGGGGGTAATGGATAAAGCACCTATGATGTCAACTGTTGACTTTGGACTTGCCTGTTTGATGTCCAGGAAATGTGGCTTCTGGGTGATGCTGTGTTGTATTTTTGGAACCAGAGGTTGTGTGTGTGAGTCAAAGGGTGGTGCAGGTGCAGTGAGATTTAAGCTTGCGGCTGCAGGAAGTGAAAAAACTTAAAACAAACACCCTGTATTGTGCTACAGGAAAAGCATGGATAAGTGCTACTCTCATTTCAAACTCCATTCAGAAAACTGACATTTTACTGCATTCATCAGTTTGAAACGTACAAGCTTCTTCAAACATTACTCAGGACTAGCAGCACTAAAATCAAAAACAAAAGTCTCATCTTGTGGAGTTTATTCTTGCTCACAATCACCCAATATGGTGTATTTTGGTAGGAGAGGATGAGTTGAAATGATTACTTAAAATGTTATTGATATACAAGCAAGTAATGTCATATATGTATAAGTAAAAGGGTGGCTCCTAACCACAAAAAACATATTCAAACAGCCATTTTTTAAGGAATCTGTTCCTTCATGCAAAAAACCTCCCGTATGGCACATTCGGAGAATCAACATGGGATACATTAGAGGAAACGAACCATGCACGGCAGCTGACACAATATGTCACGGTGAAAAACAACCTTTATTTTTACTGAATCTCATGAAGTAAAACATCCAAAATCAATTTTTAATTTAACAAATACCATCTCCATTTGTCAGTCAATTCTGCAACAAAACAGTTGCCTTTGTCTTTCTACATGCATTAATCTTGTTCTACTGCTCGCATACGAAATGTTAGTGTATTACTATGCTTCTACAGTAGCATTAATCATTCATTCATTCATATGTGATGATGGGTGTGAAGAGATTGGAATCGCTTATGATTATTGAGGTTCATAGTGCATCTTCAGGACTTTGGTTTTTCTTTAGCTTAAGCAGACACACTTTAAGTAAGCTGTTTTTGTGTGTAGTTTGAAGTACACAGGCATAATTTAAAATATTTGAAATATTCACAAATGAACCAAAATCAGTGACCAAGGTGGGGAAGTTTAAATAAATAAATGAATAGCGAAGAAGGCAAAATGTAGTATGTTAATCATGAGGAAAACCTAGAGATGTGTAGTCATTATAGTGTGATTTAATGCAAATGATTTCATGTCAACACAATGCGGCACATTGGATCCACTCACATTAATGGGCTCGATTGTCTTGTAGGTTTCGTCATGACGACAACACAATTGACTCGTCTGCATTTGGCTCTTTTCAGAAACTTGAAGAGAACGACCGGAGGAGTCAGCACCAGCTGGAGAATTTAGAGAGGGAGCAGAGACACCTGCAGAGGCAGCTAGCCCAGCTGCAGACTCACGGAGAGCGGGAGCGGGTCCGTACGGACAGCCTGGGCTCCCGCATGGACTCTGACCGCTCAGAGTCTGACAGAGGTTAGTGGTGTCCGAATCACAGCCTTTACCCAAAGGCAAACTTTGTCGTTAGGGTTTGCACTTTTAATTGTCTCAAGTAAATGTCACCGTATACACTTAGGCAGGCACGATTCCAAATATTTTTAGACTTGCATGACTCTTTTAAAATTAATCTGTATTCATTTGCGTTTTCTTTTTGTTTTCGAGCAGAGGAGGTTGAAGTTGATGTGGAAAGCACTGAGTTCTCCCATGGAGAAATGGACAGTGTAAGCACCAGTGGTGCAAGTGACCTGGACGACCACAGCAGCCGGCAGAGCACGGCCAGTGATGAGGGCTACTCCACTTGCAGTCTAAAACTGGCCTTCTCTGCTTAAAACACCAGCCTGTACTTTAACCGCAGCTGCAGTCTTTTTATGGCTTTCACCTTTCAAAGTACCAGCCTACAGCTCCATTCTCCCCTCGCAGTTTAGGTTAACTGTCCTCAGAAGAACCAGCCTCAATCCCATCTTTACCTGACTAACGAAACGTCTGCTCCTCCCAGAGAACCAGCCTTAAGTTCCACATAGTCTACAAGTTTAAAACGTCTCCCTCCAAAAGCCAAGGTGCTCCACTACATACAGTCTGAAACGTTTTACACAAAAGCCTCAAATTTAACTCCTCTGGCAATATACAGTTTCCTCACTTTCAAAGTTGACTAAACCAATCACCTGACTGTCCCTTAACCTATTACCAGCTTGAATCAACCACACCTGCACTCAATACCGATCCTGTAGAGGAGCCACGGTCGCACCAGTGTCCAACACTGAAGGGGAAACTCTCCCTTTAGTCAAGTTGATCCTCTGAAACCAGCAAAAACACAAACAAACCCAATACCAGCTAGAAGCTCACCATTGGGAACGTTTGCTCCATTTGCCTTGTAAAAACATTGACCTTTTTCTTTTTTTGGATTATATATCCAGACGGCACTTCTTGTGAGTGCACGGGCCAGTGGCAAGGGCTACAATGTCTGCATTCCAAAATGTTTATTACACTTCTATAACCTCTGCTTTAGGACCCACAACCATCATTGATCCATGTGGCGTTCCCTCCTCTTGACTGAAATACAGTTGTATCCAAACAGGTGGTGCAACCCACCCTTGTTATTCTAATTTATTTTGCATATGTTTATAGTATTTATTTTTGGTATATTTATGTTTACTGTAGCTAGTTCTTGGTCATGCTTGAATGAAAAAAAAACTAAAACTACCCAACAAACTCTGCTGTTAAAATATTTTCATTGTTTCCTAAATTACTTGATATGAAACGAATCCCCACTGAAGCATGTGCAGTGCTACAGGTTTAATACTTTAATACTCAATGGTGTTATCTTGAAAGAATGACACATCTCTTTCACACGGTGCGCAAATCCAGTTTTATTTAGACAGTAATAAGCTACCCCGCACTTGTCCAAGCACAAGGCTCAAGCAATAAGATGTCTAGTTTTGATCATGTGTTTAAATGTTGGCTGTGTTTAGCACACTATTCTGTCCGTCCAACACCAGATTGCAATTTGCCAGTTTTCCCCACTGGCTCCAGTAGTCGTATCAGTTATTAATAATCAGCGGTAAAAATGATTGTAATTGATTTTTAAAAAGCTATGGTGCACGTGTGTTGAATGTAGCTTATCATGTTGTAATGTGCTTTGGATTGACAAGTCTTTTAAAAAAAAAAAAAAAAAAAAAACGTCTTTAGCATGAACAACCTAAACACTACAGAAAATAAAATTTTTTTTTTTTGTATTGTAGCAGAAAAAAAGTACATGTTCAAATCTTTTAAATTTGCAGACTTCCCATTAATAATCCAATGTATATTTGACACATAGAATTGCACTGCTGACCTGTTAGAATCCATGAAACCAAATAAGACATTTCAATATGACCATTTATCTGCATTTTTCTGGTCCAAGTCCTAAGTAGATAACCACCAAATTGTGTCTTAACATGGGTTTTTGACTCTTGCACAAAGTTCCTTGTTACAGGTCTTCCCCTCTCGCCCCCCTCCCCCCTCCCCACCCCAACCTGTTTGGGAAACTATAAAATGCACTATGAAAGACTTTTGTTATGGAAGTATGTTGAAGCACACCCTAGAATGTTTTCGCTCGTGCTTAAATCAGCCATCCAAGGTGACTTTTTTGCAAAACATGTGCTGCTGGTCCCCTGCTAGTACTTTGTTGCAGTTCCTGATAACTGTCCCTGGAACCTTAATAAACCTCTACCACCCAGACATAAACCACTGTTGTCTTTTTGTTCAGAAAAACTCGTATTAGACTGACGTACTGCGGTTGTTGCCTAGTTTGTTTGTTCAAAGAAAACACAAATATAACATGTCATTTGTTTAGGTTTGTCGTTAACACTACCCATTAACAATGAACTAAGTCCAACTCACGTAACGTTAACGGCAAAACGGGTTGTATTAAAAAGGTTGCATCATGCTGCTTACGAAATGGATTTTATTAATAATGGTACAAATCTTTACTGCCACCTACAGGACCCGAGCCACAATGAAAATATAGTGCAAGAATAGTCCAAATGAGGTGGAAGCAATTATTTTAAAAAACTGAAAACACAACAATGTTTATTATATATACACAGAAATTAAAATGTAAATTCAAGCCGTCTCAAATTGACACCATTAACGTTCAGACAGCCCACACACACAGTTGATTGGTGTTTAGAATCCAGCTTCAAATTTACACCAAATCTACAGGCGTATATTCATACACATTTGGCCTCAGTGGAACCTGGACACAAACAGCAAACTCTACGGCTTTTCAACAACACCACCACTTCCTGTTCATATATATATATAACAACAGGTGACCTTGTTCCAGTGTAGGGAAATCCTTTCTATTTGGACTTTTGTTGTTGTACCTACATAATATATAAGAAAACTACATCAATATGTCAAACAATGGTGTGCAAGCAATTCCTTTCAAAGCTTTCTTTACTTGATAAACTTAAATCATGTATAAACACAATGGAAAGCACTGATACAGGTAGTATACAGTGGATTATTATATACAGAATATATCAGGTCACTGTGGCATTAGATGTCTGACATTGTATTTTGACGTGTCATGGTACTGGGTCATAGGCTTGTCTGCAATACCACACGTTCCCACGCCCACCTTTCCGTTTACGCTTTCTGGAGATGCAAATATGCTCCTTTTGACCTACACAAAACAAACAAACAAACAAACAGAAAAGCCAGTATTAAATTATTCAAGATGCATAACAGTGGATTATTTGACTACTTTTACCAAACACAAACACACACACTTTTCATGGACAGTGTGCCACTAGTTTCATGTTAACTGGCCCTCCTGTCGTGTACCATGTTGCAGTATGCTACACCATGCAGAGTGAAGGACATGGGGTTGATGCGCTAGTGGGTGAAATGGCTCAAATCCTGCTCAGATGTCTGCCAACACTCTGAATTTTTTTATAAAAGTTCACACCATATTGATTTTAAGTGTTTCCTATTCCGAGATTCATGCATTGTTGCAATGGTGTGATAACAAATCTTGCTTTAATATTGGCTTGTGGGTCCAGCTGGGTCTCTATAACACACTGGTTGAAATAATACTTTCATGATACCTTTTGGGAAACTGATTACCATATAGCAACTGTTGCTAATTACATAGTTGGTGGCCTTTTAACATAACATTACATACCACCATCACTGCTTAAATAACCACCTTGTTTTAATACACCGTGGTCTTAATTGTGGTAAGAGGTACAGTAGAAGTCCAGATCACATGACTTTGTTACTGTTGTAGCTATTGCCCGGCTAATTTAAAGATAATCCCATTGTGGGGATTCAAGACAGAACCACAGCTGTGTAAAATAACATCAAGCAAGAAAGGAGACACCACCTACAGCTCTCTTGTGTCGTTTGCACAGCTCTTTACCTGGCTGTGTTTTTTAATACCCTGTGAAGCATATTGAATGTGTGTATGAAATGTCTCTCAAATAAAGTCTCAAAAAAAGGAGAGAAAAAAATATATCATACCTGTCCTTTCTTGTTCTTTGAGTAGGCTTTGTTGTTGAACTGTTGCCACTTTGACTTTTGCTCCTCCCTCTCTTGCTCCAATTCCTTCATCCTCTGAACCTTCTTCTGGGCTTTCTTCTTCTTATACTCTCTCTGCTCTGCTATCTGCTCTTTCCTAGAAAGAGAGACATGGGAGAGAAACATTTCAACCTTGTCCAGGATGCAATACAATCACAACCAGGTTACAACAAATATGACATAACGACATCAATGAGTCCGACATACAGTGTAACCTAAAGAAAAACTGCATTAATGGAACAATATGACCATACACACAAAATACATGTAGCAATAGCATTGTATAAACTGAACTATTATACATTTACTGAAGCCTTCAGCGTTGAGGACATTTATGTTAAAAGAGCCTTCATTAGCATGTGCATAGAAATGATCTTTCTGTATGTAGATGACACAGCGGCCTCACTTTTAAATCAACCAGAGAAACCACAAAGTCACCAGAGGCACTGAAGGCGTTGCACTTTAAACTTTGCTCTTCCAGAATGGCCATAACGTTTCTTTTGTTTAAATATCAAATTCAGACACCAACCAAAAACCAGCAGGTGATTTATTTGATCAACCAGGCTTAGAAATGGTTCATTTTGTCTGTGTGAAGGTGGAAACTGCCAATCATGTACAGTGCAGACACCTTGAAATGAGGATAGGCCAAGTGAGGACAGCAGTGGTGCTTATTTCCTAGAATTATAGTCCGTACAATTCAAAAGGGAGCTGGTCCAAATGATATAACAGGCATACATAAAACAAAAAAAGATAAGTCATTCCTCTGAGAACATATAAGTGAATCCCAATCATTTCCATAAAATGTTATTAAGCTAGATTTGAGCACAGGATGTACACACCGTGAGTGAGGCACAGCAAGTTTGTTTTGTTCATACCTTGATTTTGGCTTATCGTCATCAGAGCGTTTCCCCTCTTCTGCTACTTTGAGGTTCTGCAGGGGAATCATTTCAGCATTCCCGTATCCAGAGAAGGTCACGGCCGCGGTGCCGTTCTCTCGGTCTATCTCCTCAATCTCCGCTTCATACACCCTGCCAAAGAATCGCGTCTGTAAGCTGGTGAGTATGAGCCAAAGACTCAAGCTCTACTTAACAAGCAAAGCTTAACACTAATATATAATACTTCAACAAATAAGTCAATCTGTGTTATGTGTGAGCATTTTCTATGATTATAATTGACCTCAACAACAAATATTTCCCACAAACTGACTTTTGTTCCCCTTAGGGTCAAACATACATCAAACTAAAATTATAGTTGCTTGTCCGCATTGAGGAAAAAACTAACATAAAAACATATTTTTTGTTCAAAGTCTTTGTTTTCTGTAAACAAACACACATCATTCCTATGCATTATTCCCAGAGCGTGGTGGCGCAGTTGGCTGGGGGAAATATATAACACTGACACGCTGGGACTGAATTATGAAGGTATTGTTGGAGCAAAACAAATTTGTATTTGTAGAAAATAGTCACACGAGCGTAACAGGAAATTTGAAGTCACAGTGAAAAATGCTTCACAAAGTAGCAAACCTGTACAATGTTTTTTCTCTCCCACAAATACAACACAGTAGTTACAGCATCTCAAACGTATCGTTGCTGGTGCACAAATCCTGTTCAATGAATCACATATTAAGACAATCATACGTGCACATTCTTACAAATCATTTTTGGATTCACAGAATAGGATTTGTTGTGTGACTTCAAATTTCCTGTTACACATGTGTGACTATTTTCTACAACTACAAATGCCACTGTCACACGTGCTCAGTTGTTTTAGTCCAACAATACCTTATTAGTGAATCCACTCCTAGCCAATTGCCACCGTCAACAATGCAATAGAGAAATGACACTGTGCTCTACATGGGGTCATACCTCTGTATGTGTAAAGTTATAGTTGTTTCAATCTTTCTGAAAAGCTGAGACATTATATGGGAAGTTCATTTGTGTCGTAAGATAAACAAGTATCTACTACTGTGCAGACTGAGAGAATGTAAACACCTCATTACTTTTACAAAGGTGAAACATCCAAGCACTCAACAACTACACTTCAATTAAATGTGAAATTGATATACCTTTGTTAGAATGCCACGGTGTTTCATTCAATACGTTACAACTAAGGACAGCGGTAGGTAGGGCAGAATATGGATAGAACTGCACAATATAATGTGTGCGCTCTTTAGAAAACAACTACTGAATTATCAGCCATGGTCAAACAACATCAAAACAGAGAAACTAACAAAACATTTAATTATGGCTTGTTGTGTGGATGATCCCGTACGGAGGAAATTGCCAGTGGGTCAAATCTTTTTTTTACATCAAACCACTATTATTATACATTATACATTGTTGTGCTATAACACATGTGGTTGCGTGTAATGTTCATGCGAAGAGGCTGGTGATACTCACTGTCCGTCCTGGCTCCACGCAGCCAGACACCTGTCGCCCACTTTCCAGACATGTTTCACGGGGACTGTATCTGAGCCGTTGGTAGTGGAAGCACTCTCAGCGGGCTGTGAGGTCAGGAGGTCTTTTGTCAAGTCAATGACTTCCTGTAAAAGAAACGCAATCAAAAGGGGGATCAGATGTTAGTGGATATTTCCCTGAGAAGGTAAATTGTTACAAAATTGGCGATGGTAAAAGAAAGGACAGTCATTTTTGGTGAAGTCATTAGCCAAACATGTTTCGTCTTACGTATTTCACAATTTAGGGTTGGCATTTAAGAGAGATAAGTTTGACATACTATATTGACATTTGAAGACTCAAAGAAATACATTTAAATTATATTTAGAAATAATATTTGCCTGTGAATGAGTTTGCTTGTGAAAGTTTTTATTGTAAAAAAAATTGAATATATTTGACAATATTTGAAAATCTTGGGAATAGTGCAAATCTATGGCATTTAAAAAAAAATCCCTAATGTCCCAATTCTTGTAGGCAAGTGAAAACCTAAGTGACATTTTTAAGTTCCAAACATGAAATAGTGAAATTCAAACCACATAAATGCAGATTGATAGTCTTCTGAGCAAGATATTACATTGCTGTGAATTCAGTGATTCATTTCATTTTCAACACTGAATCTTCAGTAATAGCTCAATTTAACGACTGGATATTCAGTTTCTTATAAAACTGAAATTATTACAGCCCCCACACGAATCCAGCGATAAGAAATACGCTTCTTAAGTGGTGGCAATACGTTGATGCATCTCTTTACAGAAACACAAACCTGTAAGTCTTTCTGGAGTTTAAGGAGGTCTTCATTTTCTTGGTCGGTAGATAAGGCAACTTCTACTTGCTGTAACTGGGCTTTGTAGCTGTTTAACTGTTTCATCAAGTCGTCCGACATCTGTGTGTTGACAAAAAGACAGAGAAGTTGGCTGGCTGTATTAGCACGTTCGATACACATTTTAAATTAGCGAGCTATCTTAGATTAGCAATAACCTAATCCTATCCCACACACTGCTCGTTTATTAAATGAAAAATTAATGAAAAAATTGGCTACGCAAAGTCTAAAGGGAAAAACGTGATATAGCTATTTCACAACATTCACGTTAGCATAACGCTAAAACGGTTAGCAAGATCCCTCGGCCTTCTTTCGTCGACGTCAAATCAAGGTCCCATGGCTAATGGTAGCTACGGGCGGCCGAGGGGCAACACCAAAAATAAACGGTTGGTGAGTAATCTTACCTCGGTATAAATACTCTTGACTGATAACTACCGTAAGCACTCAAATCCAATGTCGATAATTTGCCAAAAACGACTGTTTAGAAGAACAACAGTACGCTCTCCTTCCTCCCGTACACAAATAACCAACCGGAAGCCTGTGAAAGCATTTCTCGCGATAAAAGGGATGGACATTTCTCGTTAGCGCCCCCCAGCGCCACTGCTCGCAATTGTATCTCTAGTCTGCTGTTCATTTTCCCATACTGGTTCAGCTTATATGTATGTGCAAGTATGGGACACTACTTTATAATCAATGGGACTTTAGCCATAGAATATGATTTATGCTTGGTTTCTGACTGCAGGATCAAAATTGAGTTTTTCTAATAATGTTTTTATGGCTACTTAACCTAAACCCTGATTTCACTACATCAAATTATGACCAGCCACAGGGTTTTCCAAACTGGGTGCTGGGACGACCAGAGGGGTCGCAAGATGAATCTAGGGTGTCTAAATTTGGATTATTAGTTTCTCTGATGATTGCCCTTTTCTTGAAATAATACGGCGTAGTTTTACCTCTTTTGGCCTGTAAAAAGTACTTAATTGACGAGGAAAGCATACTGACAACTCATAAAATGAGACATGGTGACAAATAGCCATGGCTTTGTATTAAGCGGTTACAAGCTAAAAAAAAGGTTGGGAACCACTGCCATAAAACACCCTGTTAGATAAAGCATGGGTGCGCTTCTCTCATCAAACAATAAATGTTGTAGCGAAACTGTGGTATAACAAAACACACAAAACTTTGGACTTTAGTATGAATGTCACATGAGGCATAGCACAATGACTCCAATATATCTCTTTATAGAGATAAACCCCTTTAGTACTATAAATGAATACATATCATTAAATCATTATAGTAACATTTGAGTGCTGAACACAATTACATAATCTTAGCAATGTATGCTGGTAGGCATGCTTGAAACAACTTTAAATCAAGCAGCAAATTGCAAGTGGGTAAACTAATGCTATGGAAATCTCTAGTCAGAGTGCTCAAGAATTGAAAAGAATAAATGTTTCCTTTTTTGGCATGTCGTCACAAGCATCACAAGCTAACAATCAAAACCCTGCTCATCAGTCTATTCTAGAATCTGGCACAAATATGGTACAGTCAAATAATCCTTGCTTACATGTCATACTTAAAGCAGGACTTTTTTTGCACAGTATTTGACTAGTTGATCAATTAGCAAAAGAAAACTTAGAATAACACTCAACGTTTTATGATTATATTTGTGTGTCAAATAGACAAAATGTCTCACTCTTCTTCTACTTTGCTATCAGGAAAGCGAACATTTATCTATCTGAAATTTGTATTCTTTTAAATATGCAGCTCTTGCTGTTCGCTGGCACTCTACAAAGTAGAACTGCAAAACCACATAGTGTACTTTTAATCCATTGTAATTTAACAGACGGCAGATATTATGACTATAAATCAAAACATATTGTTAATGTCATAATCAGCCAATGGTATCAGGGTCCGGGAGCAACTGCAAATTGCTTTAAAATCTCCAGCAGCAGATGAACCCCGCCCACTGACGTTGTCCCTGAAGTGGAGCCGGCATCACAGATCCTCAGTGTTAGATCAAGCCCATATAAAAGACGTACTCTCCACTTCAGCCACAACAGATGAAAAGATCTGCCTCAGCCAGCACTATCTGCAATGTAAGTCTGTTTTATGAAATGTCTTCCAAGGGACTTAACTGCAAATTTTTATTCTAAAAGGGTTGGTTGATGAAGAACTATTTTTTAAAGAACATATCTTTCTTTTTTTTTTTCTGATGTGGGAAACTGGGAATAAATCACAGCTCCCTTTCATAGTTTTTTTTTGCCTTTTTGATATAAAGACACCCTTCTTGTACATTTTTCTCTGCTGGTGTCTATTTTCTCACTGCCAGAGAGGGGAGAAGCACAGATTTTGTTCAACAACATTATCCAGTGAACAAAATGAAAAGACTCAATTCTCTGATGCTGTGTTCTTGAATGAATGATATTAATAGACTGCTGGCAAGCACGGCTTCCAGACCTCCTTAAAGAGCACTGCTCAGACAATGTCATCGACACCACAGCGTTGTCTCAACTTCGCCAGCGGAAATGAGACTTTGCCTGGCAGGCACCCTTACACTGTGCAGACCTCTGTGCCTCTAACAATCCTGGTGGGTATCCTCATCCTGCTAACTGTGTTTGGCAATGTCATGGTAGTAATTGCTGTGATCACAAGCAGAGCCCTGAGAGCTCCTCAGAACTTGTTTTTAGTGTCCCTGGCATGCGCAGACATTTTGGTTGCCACCTTAGTAATGCCATTCTCTTTAGCGAATGAACTGATGGGTTATTGGTACTTTGGAAAAGAATGGTGTGATATCTACTTGGCTTTGGATGTGCTTTTCTGCACCTCATCCATCGTTCACCTTTGTGCCATCAGCCTGGACAGATACTGGTCCATCACTCAAGCGATTGAGTACAACCTGAGAAGGACGCCGCGCCGGATTAAATGCACAGTCTTCATAGTTTGGGTACTGGCGGCCATCATTTCATTCCCTCCGTTTATCACAATGAAAAAGGTTAAAGAGGACAGCCCTACTTGTGGAATTAATGAGGAGAAGTGGTACATCATATTCTCCAGCACTGCCTCCTTCTTTGCACCCTGCGTCATCATGATTATGGTGTATGTTAGAATCTACCAGATTGCCAAGAAAAGAACAAGAGCCCCGCCAGGTGAAAAGCAAAGAGAATATGGCAACTCGGGCAACCTGGAGAGAAAAGACGCAGAAGGCAGGCAAGTGGGAGGGGAGGACCTGAGAGAGGTCAACGGGCTGGATGTGGAGGAAGAACCCTCCTCGTCCGATGGGAATGAAATCATCCTCTGTTCCCTGAAAAAAAAGAGGGGTATGAGAACAATGAAAGTGGCTCAGGTGAAGGCTGGAGAAACATCTCCAAAGCCAGAGGCGCAGCCCTGTGTGAGAGCGAGCAGGTGGAAAGGAAGGCAGCACAGAGAGAGGCGCTTCACGTTTGTTCTGGCTGTGGTCATGGGAGTGTTTGTTCTCTGCTGGTTCCCCTTTTTCTTCACATACACACTCACTGCTGTGTGTGACACCTGCTGTGTCCCGGAGACATTGTTCAAAATGTTTTTCTGGTTCGGTTACTGTAACAGCTCACTTAATCCGGTGATTTACACCATATTCAATAATGACTTCAGGAGGTCTTTCAAAAAGATTATTTGTAAAAGGGACAGACGAGGTTAATGTTTAATATTTTATGTATGCATTTCAAAAACAGTATTTTTAGTCATTACATTACATTACGACTCCTATCAGTGTAAATATTACAATAGGCAGATATGAAATTATATTTATTGGATATCTGAAAAATGTTTTGCTTTTGTGTTTTAACATTTGTTGTACTTCCACATCAGTAAATGTCTGTTTTGCACTATTAAATCATGCAACACGTTTCTAATGTGCAGTTTGCTTTGCAGCTACGATTACACTGTGACAACCTGTGATTTTGTACAATTGCTAAAGCATGGGTGGTACATTTCCTGCACATTGTTTGTTGTGGAATTGTATTTAAATGTATTTAAACAGTCAAAATCATCTCTCAGGCACTGAAAGAAGTAGTTTTACTTGTGGTCATTGTGCAATATGTTACAAATATCGTAAATCCACTGAAAAGTCAATTGTTTGTTAAAAATAATAATAATAATAATAATAATAAATAAAAAATAAAACACAGCCAATAATTTAATCACGACTGAAAACGGAGTTGTGCTCATGGCAGCAATTATTCTGCTAAAGAAATTAATTCCGCAATGATGCACATTAGGATATTTGGAGCCTCTCTCTCTCTCTCTCTCTCTCTCTCTCTCTCTCTCTGTAATTGCCATCAATTAAAGAAAAGACAGATTTAGAAAAGCTGTAAATGCTATGGCATCGTGGATTTAAAGAGCTATTCATCTCAACCGGACAAGCACTAGCCAGAGCACATGAAAGCAAACTGCACCCACAATGATGGTATCCCCATACCACCAACTATCTCGTTCACTCAGAACAAGACAATTATATGAAAAGGAAATGATGCCCGGGAGGTACGGATGGCACCGCAATATTGAATGTACTTTATCAAGAATTATAGCCCTTCATATGAGGATATCGTTAAATCATCCCTTGGAGTCGAACAGAAATCACACAGCAATAGAAATATAAGTAGCTGCTGTAAATGACACTGTGAGATTAATATCCACACAAGCTTATCAATTAGTTGTGTTTGTATACGTTCTGCTGTCAGCATTCCCGGTCTCTTCTCCTTTTTAGCTCACTTTTCACAGCACTATAACCTTCCTTTAGAGCAACTTGTCTTTGACCAATAGACTTTTAAAGCAGAATTTGTGAACCCAAAAAAAAATAAATGAACCCTCCATAATTGCTTTAACTTAGCAAACATGTCCACCAACCCCCTCTCATATACAACAGTGATTCCCAGGACTCGCTGTGTGGGACTCGATACAGCATCTATTAATTACCGCAAATGGAAAACTATAGGCCCACCGTATTGCTGATCGTTCCCACGATCAATCTGACACGAGAAATATTAGAAAACATCGGTATTTGAGGCTTTGCGGCAAGATCAAGCTATTTTCGCAAAGTAGTTTGATTTGCATTACGAGGCTTTGTTAGGACAGTGCTGCTGACAGTTGGTATCAATACGTATAAAAAAAAACAGGAAGAATCAGTGGCCACTGCCATAACAGCACTTATGAAGAATGACAAAAAAATCCTCAAAACTCAAATAGGTTATTATAGTTGGCTGAACATTTTAACAGAGAGAGATGGAATGCCAAAATAGCCTAAATTACTTCCAAGATCAATGACATGGGTGAAATCATAAAAATTCCTCAGGAGTTGACTAGTTTGTTAAATGCAGACCACAACATTTATGGGGACATACTGAATAAATCACTTTAGTGTTCAATCTTCTATGCCTCACTCTATGTCACTGTAAATTATGATTGGTTACACACTGTAAGCAGTTGGTTACTATTGCTATTCTCAGCATGTACACACACACTTCCACTGTCTGCCAAGACAATGATTTATGCCTCCCACTAAAGGCCACTTCAGAGTCACGATTTATACTTGTGACACCGCAGCTTATAAAACTCTGCTTTATAAGCTGCCTCTGGCGGGAGTTCCCACAACTTTCACACAGCTCCCCTTCCCCATTTCCTTCTAATTTATCCCGCCTGCCACTCCATATGGGCTTTAAAAAGGTGCTGGTCATGTATCTCAAAGAGGCTGGTGAACTTAAAAGCAAATTAAGACCACAGAGATCAGACTGCATCCCAGACACACAGAGACTGTCAAGGCAAGTCCGACGGAGGCATCGAGCCCATACTAACAAGTTTAAATCATGGCTTGTGAGGAATAGAGTGTTTTAAATTGAATGCCGGGTCGTTCATTATGAATTGGGCACAATGCATTACGCACACTGGGGCATGTATACTCATCCCTCTTGAATTGATGAGGACGCGACATAATCATATAACATTCTGGGGGATGTAAGCAGCAGAGGAGAAGATCCTGTTTAATTTGAACCCTTGCAATTCTCTTGTTACTTTCTCTACTCCTTCTGAGTTTTTGAGTAGTTTTTAATGCATTTAATTACAATATTTATATCTGTCTAAGTATGCAGAAGGTGACTACATTTGGCAAGACATACACATTTTGAAATGATCAACTACATCAGTACAAAAACTAAAAATGTGGATCTTTTCTGTCTGTCTGCTAAGATTGGACTTACTAGAGGCCATTTTTGATCTGCAGACCTTGAGAAAGGATTATTGTGATTGGTATTTAGGATAAAATATAAAAGCTAGTAGGTTCTTATATTTTTTTAGCTCATCAAAAAAAGAAAAAAGAAACATGCTCGTCTGAAAGGGGCTCAAGAAGACCCCGGAGGAATGAGGACACCGCTGGGAATTAAGAGAGCCAAAGTACACGGATGATGTGGAATTTACTAAATATATCAAAAGTATCAACAAATGGAAGGTCATTCTTTGGGACAGCCAATTTAGGATTTACTCATCCATGCTTTGAGTGGAGCACAAAATGTGTGGGTTGCTTATTGGCATCAAAATATGAGGTTTGGCCTAGAAGGTTTAAAATGTTAGTCCATAATTCTCCATCTAATGTTTCTACAGCAGGTTTATTTAGTGAACGTAAAACAGTAATTCCATTTACAACAAATGAGGCGCAAAGGATTTTTTTGGCTCTGTTTTGTCTATTTATTTTGAGAATGTTATAAAGAATCTCTGATGTTTTATTTTATAAACAACAAAGTCTGTTTTACAGGATACTCTAAACTTCTCCGACCTTCTTGTAGCTACAAGTGCCTTTCGTTGTAAGCGTGCATATGCGTGTGAGAGAGAGAAGAAAAGAGAGAGGGGTTGAAACGGGGTCTTACTCGTCTGTGACCTTAAAAACATGTCACAATAAGTTCAAATCTAATAAAAACTTGGCTGAGTTTGAAAGCACTGGATTGTTCTTGCTCATCATCATCAAAAGTAGAGATACTCTGCCCTCTATAAAACTCCAAACACCATCTACAGCAACGCTTTCTCTGCTCTGCAGCAAATCCTCAATGATACCAAATTATGCTCTGGCAAATCTCCTGCTCCGGACATCATAATTCTAACTTAGTCATCTTGTCCTGTCAGTGCCATCGATCGTATCGAACTCCGGTCTGGCCCGCACTCATCCTCGTGCACAAGCTTCTACACAGCACTCCTACCCAACACGCTCCTGGATGATGCCAGCTACGTTACGCACATGGAAAAAGTAAACACGGCATTGCAATCAAGCTTACTATCATTGCACTTCATGTGATCATCCCTCAATATGCACGCGCCTACACACAGAAAGGTCGCTGCCACGCTATCAACTGTGACATCTCTATGGGCTCTGGAACACTTTGCAAAGTCATCTCGTGGGCCAGATTGGACCCTTCGGGGGTCCGGTTCTGACCCATGGGCCATAAGTTTGACAGATGGTTTTCGTTTGTTCTTGTGAAATATTGTACCATCATTACTGACCTCTTGGTCCTGGCAAGGGGTTCTTGCATCCATGTCTTTTTCCAGTTTGAGGCTGATTTCACGAGTGTATAAAATGGCTTGTAGCTGGAATCCTGAGTGGATGAGTGTGTTCCCTGTTTTTGTGCCAATAACTAGTATTGTCAATAATGGTTCGAATAATTTAATTTGGGTTGTACTTTATTAGTTCTTTCTCTATCTTGCTGATGCAAAACCGGATGTGACTTCCTTCTGCTCTAAGATTATACCCATGATAATGGCAAGTTATCTGTGGTGATTCATTTAGTGGCTGGGGGGGACTTCCTTCCTTGGGGCTTTGAACGGTATTTTATATTTCGTAACTATAAGAGTAGTTGATTAGATTTTTATATACTGGGTGTTTGAAATCATTCTGCTTTAGATTTCATCAGCATCATTTCATCATCACAGGATGTATTAGTTTTTTGGGTATACTCTTCTGCACGATGATTACACCTTATGTAAAGTGTAAATTCAGTGGCGTTGTCTAAACCATTGCTTTTGTGAGCTTATAAATGGGGCAATGTACGTTTTAATAACTGCATATCGTTAAATAAAGCTGGCAGTTAAAGTCATGGCACACTCGTGAAATGGCAAGTAGCTCAGTGTAGAAAAGGAGGTGTACTATACACTGTACAATGCATTTGTGTTTTGGTATGTGCCATCTGGTGAGAGCATTTTTATAATAATGAGAGCCGGGATGTGGAGCGGAACACAACATTCATAATACTTAACAAAATTACTGCCAATATTGCCTCCATCGTAAATTCTGACAGCACTACATGGAAATCTAAACAACGTACGCCAACAGAATCGAATATTATCTGAGATATTACTTGTGATAAATTCTGTATTGCTTCTGTTTTCATAGATGTGTATTCTGTTGTTATTAAGCACCATAGATTCATGTATTATTGATTGAATCAACATCACTGACATTTCATCATATTGCATGTTGAACAGTGCTGAACGTATTAACCGCAAGAGGCTTGGTTATTAAGATCTACAAGCTTTGTTTTTAGAATACTGAAAAGCACGTGATTTCTAACATAATTTGTCTCTGTGTTTCGAGAGTTGGCTACTGTTTTGGCTGACATCCAGTAGTTCCAGTTCCATTCACCATCTAAATCTTGTAGTGATTACTGTTCCTCACGATGCTATTATCTGCTAATTTGTCTACTCTGAATGATTTACTTGTGAAATCCCAGGTTTTCACATGTCGAGTGTGGCAAAAGGTATATTTTCTCAATTGCTAAAGTGAACAGAATATAACTTCTTCTATTATTGTTATTTGTGGCAATTTGCATTTCCTTGAGAGTATGATTCCTAAATAGAGAAAATGTAGGCTACTCGCAGTAACAACACAGTAAACAATCACTTAGTGTTTAAACCAAAAATGTAAAATGATTAATTGCAAAACAAACACCCTGATGCAGCACTAAATGGAATTTAATTAACAGTGCTTGTTTGTGCAAACATCTTTTTGTTTTTGATAAGGAGGAAAACTTTAATTTATCTCTGTTTTGAAATGAAGTAAGCTCCATATATTCCGTTTAAACCGTGGTCTGCCAGGAATGAGAACACTTCCCAGAATAATAAGCCCCCTCAATTGTAGAAGTAATTTAATTTTGCAAGAATAATCAGTCATACTAATCTCCATGGTAGCAAACATAATTAAATTTGCCAGCCTCAAATTTGGAGTCGTCTCTTCAAGGAATCATGGACAATAAATACACGTGTTTTACTATGGAAAAATACAGCACATTGTTTGCCCATTGTGGAATAGTTCATTAAAAGAAGTCAGTAGAAACGTGTTTTTCTTAGCTGATATCCTCCTGTGTTCCTCAGGTCAGGATGTACACAAACTGTAAACTAGAAAGCATGACTTGGGACTCTTTAACACTAGTCAATACAGGACAGAGGCATAAAGAAAACTGCAACACAAAGTGTGTTGATGTAGGATACATATTGATTTTAATATTGAATGTCTCTTTAGAATATTTTAGGCCAAACAATTTTTTTTTTTTTTTTTTTTGCCTTGGCTGAGATGTGTAACTTTTATCACAGGGCATATGCTCTGTGCATACTGATCAAGCATAGGCTGGTGCAGCTGAGAGAGTGGAGTAATGAGCTGTGACTGCCATCTGCAGACTTTGTGTGGAACTGCTGCAATAAATGCGATTCAATCACAATGTAAAATAAGCCAACATGAGCAAAATGTCTCTTGAAGATATAAATACACCGTTTTAACAAAGCGTACGTGAGACTTTGCGATCGTGTTTTTTTTTTAAAGCATGGGTGGTACTCTGCGTGCTGCGCGTGGCTGCTTCACAGCCAATCACAGTTCAGATAAACACACTCGTGCGTCATTGTTATTGTGGCAGTCGGAGCTCCAGCTGCTTGCAGAGATTTCGCCACCATTTCGCTTACATTTAGGCCTCTAAAACTGCGTGAAGGAGTGGACCCGCAAGATACAATGTCGCTCCAAAAGGACGTTTCACCCGACGAGAGTTTGCAAGGTAAAGTATCAACGACAAAACCGCTCGTAGCTCGCCAAAGTGAATGCTATAGCTAGCCGACAGATACGTAAACACTAGGTAACTTAACGTTAAATCAGCTAACACAGCCTGAGCTGAACACTCAATGTATCTAGCAAAGATTTAAAGCTTAATGTCGCTACATTATTTGGTCGATACATGTCCGTTTGTTCATGAGGCTTATTTGCAATGTTGCGAAATCCAAATGCCTTCAAGTATCTGTTAAGTACAGTATCTGTTCACTCAGCCCGGGTGGCGGTCCAAGCCTACGCACGGCCCGTGGTGCCGTATTGGATACGCAGGTTTCACGTGTGAACACTACCTTTTTGATTTTAGGTTCCTGGGTTGAGCTGCATTTCAGTGGCACCGGCTCCCGGAGTACCAGTCATCACGGAAGCCAGGAAGAAATCCCCACGTCCAGCCAGGAGGGCGACGTGGAGAAAATGCTGCTGGATGCGCAGCACGAGTCGGGCAGGAACAGCTCCAGAGGAAGCTCTCAGTGCAACAGGTTTGTGGGTGGGGGAAAAAAAAAAAAGGGAAGCACAGTGTGTGTTGATTAATACAGTGACTTAATGTTTGTCTTTTGTGTTGGCTTCCTCACAACAGCCCTCTTCGAGCACAGACCCCCCTGCTTATGTGGAGAGGCTCAGAGGGAAACAGCTCACAGGTATATTTATTAGAACCACTGACCTACATCAAAATCTATTTATCAAAGACATGAGTGTAGTTTTATTAAATGGTCCATATGATGTTATTTTTAAACGTCAGTGATGACCAAGTTGTTGCTGGATGTGTTATTACAGCACTTAATTATTAATTGGTGTTTTTAGTCAGATGAAGACTTCCAAGAAAGAAGACGGGAAGTAGAGAACCTGATGAAGAAAAATGCTGACTGGATCTGGGACTGGTCTAGTCGGCCTGAGAACAATCCACCAAAGTATGTAGCCACCACTAATTTGGTAACTCTTAGTTTTTTTG
Organism: Nannoperca australis; assembly: GCA_036023655.1. NCBI lineage: Eukaryota > Metazoa > Chordata > Actinopteri > Centrarchiformes > Percichthyidae > Nannoperca > Nannoperca australis. Next base: position 8,022 of record JAVQJD010093612.1, on the reverse strand, counting down.
GTATGATTTATTTTTGTAATTTCAGTTACCTTAGGTAAGATAATTATTCTAAGATTTCAGAAGAAAATGAAAATGTGCCCCTCCACAATTCTAAAGCACATTGTTGATGAGTATGAACCACATGAAATAGATTGGATGCAGGTAATCACTACCAATAAGAAACATGGTAGTGATTACAGGGATGGTAGAGGTACCAGGAATAGGAATATGTAAACCCAGTTGTGCTAATCTCATCCAAAGTATGTTTATCTTATACCGTGATTTGTAATTGTAACTCATAGAATGAAAAAAGATGACGCCTGTGTCAGCAGACATTAGACCGGCACTCATTGATTTTAATGTATTCAAAACGGTGAAAATTGAATGTGCTCCTCTGTAGGGAGTTCCTGCTGAAGTACCCTAAGCGCTCGACCTCTCTCAGCATTAGGAACACCAGCGTCATGAAGAAGGGAGGCGTTCTCTCTGCTGATTTTCTGAAGCTTTTCCTTCCCTCATTAATCATTTCTCACATACTTGCTGTTGGCCTCGGGTAAGCAACATAATTCAATCTCTAATTCTGGCAATATTGCAGTATCTCAACCACTAAAAACACTCAATAGGAACCTTTTAGTGGCGACTGGAGAGGGATCCTTAAAGAACTGTTTAAAACCCTGGATTTTGACCACATACAATTGATGTACATTCACATAAATAATCGAATATTTTGACGTACAGATGAAACATTTATTTGGTATTTTTCAAATAACCCTACATGAAAATATTGGCCTGTTTTCCTACCCTTTAGAAACACCTATGCAAACAGACCTTTTAATTGCACCAACACCGCATGAATTATTTAGTGGCTGTCTTGTGTTAGTCTCCGTAATAAACCACCTGCCAATCAGTTTGAGAGGGATAGATTCCAGTCTTGTGTTTTGGTTTTTGGTGGTGGGACATCCGTTTTATTTACATTTGTATTTTGCAATTTCAAATCTTACTTCCATAAACCTCTAACATACGCAGGATAGAGGAGAACTGTATTACCACAACAAAACATTAAAAAAAGTGGTTCCAAAACAAAGAAAATAAGCACCAAAGAGATCGTAAACATGCTTATTGTTCCGAGTATAGCACAATTGGACAAATGATACAATAGGTAGCCAGGAGCAACGTATAATACTCCCTCGTGTTCAGTGTCAGATTTAGTGTAACTGTAATAACTGTAAAAAGTAAGATTATGAAACAGATACTTTTTCTAGTGACAAACGTATGTTACGTCTGTTTAGTAGAGGCATCAAGTCCCAGCTTCAGTGTACTTTTTGTAATAGATCATTTTGGAGAACTTCTTCGCACGTCTTGCTCACGGCGTGATCCTCTTTTACGTGTTTGTCTCTCTCCTTTTAGGATATATATTGGCAAGCGTCTCACCTCCCACAACACCTACTGAGTAGGACGGTGGTGTGTTGTGACACCTTTTCACCTTGACGTGACCATCTTGGCATGCCTTACAATGGGACCTTCTAAATATCAAGGGAGATGTAACCATGTGACACGTTCCAGTTTGACTGAGTGTTACCCGCACCAGTGTGGAGGGTTGAGGATCTGTCATTGTTGTTTCAGGGTGTTTACCCCTGAACACAACAGTGACCAGTCCTCTCCTCCTTGCTGTAGTCCCTCGTCCCAGTCTGGAGATGACTGTTTTGCTGCTTCTTGCTCCTTAAATCTGCACGTTAGGGAACTGGTATATATTGTATTGTAATTTTTATTAATTTTTTTTGCAATGAGAAATCACTTTTGATTAAAACAATTCTGTCACTTGATTTTTAGATCAGCTGTGGATAAAGAAATTAGTTTTGACTTGTAATGTTTTTTTGTCTAAGGGATCATTAGCCCAGTTTTTTAAGTGAATGCATCTATTACTGATTGCTCTTCCTGCAATTGCAAACTGTGATTATAAGAAAAATCTAATGGCATATTAAGCACTGTTATGGTCCGTTCTGTTCATCCTATAAAAAATAAAAGTTGGAAATACAAGCATGACCCTGATGGATTTCCAAACCAGTAAAATATGTAGAAACGCGGCGCCGACCGTTCAGCAAAAATAAGGACCACATGCAGATGAACACAATTAAAATTTTATTGAACTTTGGTCAAAATAATAAACAAGTGAATACATTGCCACCATGTTAGGAATCAATGGACAAAGACAATGCATTATTGTGTTTTAATGTCATCAGTATATGTGTTGTGTAGTCAACCTTCGTTTCTGCATTCACAACTACGGAGATAAGATCCACATTTGCAATACGAGGTTCAAATTTGGGTGACATCCCTAATAAATGAAAAGGGCACGTGTATGAGGCCTGTCTCAATTTCCTACTTATTACATGATTCGGAGGCACTCTATGACAAACTGTATGGTGTGCAATTTTCCCTCCTTTGTATTTTCATAGACAGCCACATATAGCAGCAGTATATGAGGACATAACTCTATAAAATAGGATTTACAAATAATGCACATGAGGTTTTTAAAACGTTTGGGGACATAACTTGTAGCTGTCACTGATAGGAGTAGGTATTAAGGCTGCAGATTCCCTTTGTCCCGGGCCCCATCTTGTGCCATGTAGTTTCCGGCCTGCATCCTAAAACATGGTCAAAAACTAGAAATGAATCTCTTGACACAAACACATCATCGGTGGTCTCCAACAGTGGTTCTGAAACTGGTAGCCCCAAATAGTATTTCCATAACAAGTTAGCTTGAGATCTGCTCAAAGACAGTGGTGTGACTGGACATTTTTCCACCTCTCTACAACATAAAAACATGCAAAGCAATAAACATGTTTTAATACATACTTCTAAATTTAAAAACACATCTGTAGTTTTAGTTTCTTTTATTATGTGGATGACATGGTGTACTTGAGTAGATACAGTCAGTGAAATTACGTCACCGTATTGACTGGGGAAAAGTAAGAGGAGGGAGGGGGGAGAAAAGAAACAGGTCCACTTTCAAAATTCATGGCCTCTTCCACCAGTAGTTTGGCCTGAATACATGGCCAATGGGGGAATGTTACAGTTAGGCTTATTGGCCATTAATCCGCGCTTCAGAGGGCCCAAAATCTTTGAGATGATGTTACAACTTTGACAAGACGTCATTTTAAGGGCTTCCAAGAGTTCTGTCGTTAAATCATGAAATGTAGGCTTAAAATGTCAACACAAACACCAACGTTCAAGAGTTTGACCTCTAGGGAGTGCCATTCCGTCAATTAAACCCGAATTGGGCTTTCTGGGTCGGGGGCATGTTGATTGCCCTGGTGCCAAAGGCAAAAACAACCTAAGCTCAGACTCAAAATAAAACAGGCCTATGGATCAACCTCCTGTGGCAAAAAAAGTAGACACGTGCTTTCGAATTCTTCACCAGGAGGACAACAAGGCTGTTTCTTCTTATACAGATAGACAAGTAGTAGGCTTAACTACACAGGTACGGTAAAAGCCCTATCCTCTTGAGCCCCAAATCTTCTAGTTGATTTTGTCCTGGAAAATGTACAAGTTGTTGGTGGCTGCCACAGCTATCACGTTATCTTTGGGGTGCCAGGCAGTGTGGAGGATCTTCTTGTTGAAGTCCAGGCTGTCCACGCTGATCTCATCCTTCTTCCTCTTACCACCAGTGGACACTTTGCGCGGTTTGAGCGTAGCCCGTGGTTTGCTGCTCTCCCGGGACGCCTCCAGTGTGATGTCCCGCCTGGTGTTGCGGTCGAACATTCGGAAGAAGTTGTTGTAGGAGCCAGTCATGATGGCACTGACGGAGAGAGAACATTCAAATTGTCAACATTAACTTGAAAAATGTCACCAGATATATGTCAAATTTATAATTAAGGAACACAAAATGATAAAATATACAATAAAAAGACACAAACAAAAAAACTGACCACAGGCCAGTTGGAGGTGAACAGCTATCCTTTGCAAGAACAAAGACACCTACCTGTCACTGCCATTCCAGCAGCACTCGAACTTGTCAAAGATGCAGTCGTTTTCATACAAGGAGCAGAGTTTACTGCGAAGGTATTCATGGACCTGAAAAACAAAACACATTACTTAGCCTAAATGTTCACCTGAGCCCAATGTCTTCATCTGTGTGGATATAGTGTAAAAGGGCTCATCCAGCTAACGCAATACTTGGCCTGAGCATTGCACTTTCACGCCATGTATCGCCACTATTTTTGTGTGACCACAAATGATAGGAATATGCAGATTTAAACTAAATTGAAAATTAGGAGCATTGCTTTTTAGTCTACGTAAGATATACCTCATGTGAGGCCAGATTTAAGCTGTCATTGGAATCAGAGAAATACTTTTTAAAACACTGTAGTGCTTCTTTTGTTCTCACACAGGGTAAATGTCAGTTATAGCTGAAGTCACTAGAACAGGATGTTTATGCACCTGATACGTCTCCACTGGCCTGTTCTCCATGTTGAGGTCCCAAACTTTGACGGAGAGGTAGTCACGTGTCATCATATAGCGTCCGCTGTGACTGAACTTCACATCCGAGATGGAGGAGATGATCTCAGAGAAAAAGGATCGGCTGCTCGGATCCTCAGGCTCTTCAAAGACTGGAAAAAAAAAAAAAAAGGAATCCTCAAATTCTTTTTTTTTTACCAAATCATTCCCACCATGAACTTTTTTTGAACAATAACACCAAATAAAGAAATCTGTATTGGTATTTTAGCAAGTGAAGCAACACCTATCTTTTTTTGAAAACATGAATCAACTAATCGGTCTTGACTTATAATTATAATCTAGAACATGTCAAATAATGATCTCTAATGTAATAAATATACAAAATGGAGCAAAGCAGGACATCTAAATATTAGATAAACTGTTACTATTTTCCCCATAAAGTACATAACCATATCAGATATTTGGTCAATTATCCTTCCACTAATAGACTAATTAACTGACTATACACTGCTGCACTACAGTGGAGGTACTTACACTTTGAGTGCCTGTCACAGAGTGCCGCTGCTCGCATGTCACACAGGCGGATGGTGCCTTTGCTACTGCTGTACACAAATACATTGCATTGGTGTGGATGGCACTCAGCAGCTGTGATTACTTCTGTCAGTTCCTCCATGTTGGCGGGCTTGATGTCTACAATATCTGGGAACACACTGTTAAGGAACCAGCAGTCTTATGTTTCATTACGATACGATTCAGAGGCCATTGGGCTACTCGGTCACATGTGTATTAACTGTTTTTTGATGAAGAAAAAAAGGATACTAAAACTTCTGTCTGTGATTTCCAAGTGCCATAGATTTATTCTTAGGTCATCTGCGGAGAGGTACGTTTCATGATCACTATTTACAGAAATGGAATTAATGTGATAGGTGTGCGCATTTGCAAAGATCCTCCGTGGGCTTGCTTCTACCATGAGATCCATTGGCATCAGTACTGGTACCTGAAACACACAACATCCACCATTAGATAAGAGTTTATAAAAACCATAAAAAGCCATGTTTAAACTTGAACAGGTCTGACTTATGATTAAACATACCCGTAAAGAGGTGATTCTAAAGGGGTCTCTGAGTCGTCCATCTTCATCTTTCAGGTTGTAACCTTCTGCTCGTTTATCTCTTTCACTTATTTTCCACAATTTGATAGTTTTATCTGACAAAAAACGAATAAGAAAGTGGGAAGATTTAGTGGTGGGGCGAAAAAAAGATCTAATAGGGATCAAGTTAAGTCTCACTTTCAAATTCGAAAAAACAACAAATAATCAAAATAGATTTTTTTTTAAAAAGTGAAATCTTACCATTTGTCGAAAGTAGAAAGTGAGCAGCATTTTGTTGGGGTAGCCATCTTATTTTATTAATTTTTTCCTCGATTTCTAAACTTTTCAAATAGTCAAATTCTGGCTCGTGACTCTGAAAAGTGCTATAGACGTTGTACTCCCCACGCAGGTGTGGACGATTCTTTGACTGAAAACAAATACAGCAAACGTAAGTCAGAAGGTATACACACAGTCATTACAACAAAGTCAGCATATAACCTGCTGACACGATCGTGTTGAACAAGACAATAATAATGTGTCATTTGATGTGAATTTTACCTCCTGTTCATGTTGAAATATCACTACTCTGCCTCCTTTATCTCCAGTCGCAAGCAATTCTCCAGAATAGTTGAACTCAACTGTTGAGATTATGTCAGCTGGAAATGGACAAAAATCAGAGTGAATCTTAAACGCTCAGCTTTCACGATGAGAGCTAGAATAAAGCTACTGTGCATTGAGTCTGATGCCTGTGACATTTTAAATGAAATACAGCATTAGACGCACTGACAGCAAAACACAATCATCCATTCAGGTGTGAATGAATGAAAACAAGCATTATGTCACTCGACAATTTATGGACGCAGCACATTGACGTCATGGACACGGTCGCTCCCCTTTAATAGCTTAGCCACCACCTAGCATACAGCTAACGACATACAGTAATTTACAGAGGACAAGGCGCTTGTGCAACTGATCCACAAACAGACTCCACACCATTCACGACCGCCGGCTTATATTAAAACCCGTGCGACCATCTAGCTATCGTGCATCTCACGTGAAAGCCCCAGAGCATCATCATCACCAGACCATCTAGCTAGCTATCCACCGTTGTAGCCTAGCCGCCAAGCTAACGTTAGCAACATACCTTCCGCAACATCTTCATCTATCGCTCCTTTCACTTGTGAGAAACACCACTGAAAATCATTTCCTCCTGCAACTCCTGTAAAAAGAACACAGCGTTAGTTTGTATCTGATTCGCGTTGCGTCAGGCTATTAAATGACCTGACAGTGACACAGTTTGACAACTAGCAAATTAGCTTGCCAGCGCTAACGTTGGCTAGCCAACTTGCAGATTCAGGCCATCACACACACCAAGTGAGGTGGGTCCTTTTCCTCCCTTCAAAAGTAGCTTACCCGCCATTGCTTCATGTAGCAGCTCTTGCTGTACACGGCTTCCAATACCTAATCAACCAATGCGGCTTGCTCGGGGAAATAGATAGCATCCACAATCAGTGTGAAGACTCGGCTCCAGATCTGTCAAGACCACGGAAATTATCCGTGATTTTTTTTTTCTTCCAAAATGGCGCACAGTACATGGTGAAATGACGTCATGCACACATGCCACATCCTGGCTCCATCCATCCATCCATCCTCCTGAGCATCCTATTATTAAATGTGCTTTTAGCCTTTATTTTCTAAGTGTTCAACTTTACTTCATTACATTACATATTAATACCTGCTGACTGAGCCTGTCACAGCCAATTCAGATGTCCTCAGATGGGTGGGACAAATACAATGTACACATCAGGATGTAGGTATTTTGATTTAACGTTGAAGCAAACAAAATCAAATAAACAAAAAATAGCCAGCATAAACATTTTTTATAGTCTTGTGTTCATAGGTCGGGTGTGTGATTCGCACAATATGAGTAATCATCAAAGTTCTTGCAGAGATATAACTTATTTTCTTTACAAATGATACTATTCACAATAAAACTTTTTTCATTTGCTTGGTCGTTGATGATGTTAGATATGAAGTGTGCCCCAACCCAATATTGTATGACATCTTATAAGTACCCCAGCTTTTATTATATAGTCAGTAGGTGACATCTAGTGGTTAAATGATGAAAATCCAGTTAATTGTTGTTGGGTATGTTGCACCTCCAATGGTAATACACTGAATGTTCATGCTTTTCACTCCCTATTTCACAGACATTTTGTATTTTTATACTCCTTTATGACAAATCAAGTCCACTCAAAGCGGATTTAAATGTTAAAATGCAACATTTTCATTTTAGAGTTGAGCTTTTTGGCCAGGAAGAATAAGGAATTGTTTTCTTAAAAGGCCATAACTCTTATAGACTTGACTAGTGATAACACTATACTCTGTAGGCCTGCCATATAGATGCCATGCATTTATAATATGTTATTACAGTCGTTAAAGAAAATCTATCTATCTATCTATCTATCTATCTATCTATCTATCTATCTATCTATCTA
>JAVQJD010093605.1:0-14764 GCA_036023655.1 Nannoperca australis | reverse complement strand
GAGGAGGAGGAGGAGGAGGAGGAGGAGGAGGAGGAGGAGGAGGAGGAGGAGGAGGAGGACCGATCATAGGCCCCAACACTCAGACTAACGGCTGCACCAGCAGAACGGTGGCAGAATGTAAAAAGACAAACGGACTCATCACCAACGGACTGGAGGGTAGGCTGAATAACATACAGGAGGTGGAAAAAATAACAGGAACACCACAATCTATGGTCTTAAAATTCACCACTGTGTAATTAACACTCAAAAAAACTAAAGACAATTGTCATTAAGCTAAATCACATATTGCATAGTGTTTTTGTTATTTTATCCACCCCAAATGTGGACTTTCAATTTAAACCTTGCACTTCATTATACACAATAATAGGGTTTCACTGGTTTAAATAGTCTTTTTTCCCAAATTTAAACTCACTCACTGCAGGAAACTCATTGGAATATTTTTATGTAAAATAACACGAGGCCAGAGTTCGCTGTGAAAACACTGACTTTGATAACATGTTTCATGGCCGGCCGCTTAATTATGAATTCTTACAATTAATTATTAGTGTTTTGGATCGGTGCATCCCTAAACAATACATCATCAGTACACAATATACCGTATACACACGACATAAAAACTGTGTTGCACATTATGCAGCATGTGTATGTTATAATGAAGATAAAGTTGCTAGTGTTGCACATCAAATTCCCACTGGAACTCATCAATGTGAAAAACGTTTATACTCTTCTAGAATACACGTACATTGGGCATTTTCTGTTATGTGGCTCAGTCTATGTAGTGTTTTCTTCATCCAATGATGTTCAAAGACAACAGGACATATGTTAACAGCTGCACAGAATGAAAAATTCACTTAAAACTGCATTAATCAAATTTGTTTATTATTGGTCACTTGTAGTGATGTACCCACAAAGAATTATCACCAACTCTGCATTAACAAAGATTTGTTTTACCTTTTAGCTAATATGTTTGGTTAATAACACAAGTATTCTTTGATTCATCAGTCATTTCCAGCTGCAGCAAACTGTTGTATTCTTGTGCTAAAGACATGGATTATTTTTCCAGCCAGAGCCAAAACAAGAGTGAATATTAGACTTACATTCATCACATGAATCTAGAGAAACATGATTCCAGCTGGAGATAATGCTCTCTCCGCTGGACGTGTGCAATTGTTTGCCAACATGTTAAACAGCTTTATAAGCTGATTATTCTATATCAGAGTTTTGCGTCCCTCTGGCTGTTTTATAGAGTTCTTTTGTACCCCAGTGGCCACAAATCAATGAACGCAGCTTTACATTTGTGCTTCTATTTTGCAGTTCTGTAGTTGATGCTGGAGCTAGTGGCTCTGTATGTAACATGACAGCAGAAACTCTCCTCCTGTGCCGTCTTTACATTGTAGCGAGTGTGACATCTGCAGGCTCTTGTCAGAAGCACACGTTTGTGTGTCAGATTAGCTCTGTAGCTGCTCCTTTGCATGTGTCTGAGTATCTCAGTGTGAGTTAGTCTTCTGCATAGCAAGACCTCTTATGTTTGTCCAACCCCATAGAGAGACCCTGTGTGTGTGCGTGTGTTTGTGTGTGTGTTTGTGCATTTGGGTGTCCGTGTCCTCTGCAGGGTGTATTAGTGGGTGTGAGTTTCCTTTCCCTGTATCCTCCCTTGGCGCCCCTCCCCTTCCTGATGACTTGTGTGTGGTGTTTGTAGTGGAACTGGACAAGGGACCCTACGGACTGGGCATGGGACTCATAGACGGCCTGGTGAGTAGGCAGAAGTTTAAAAACAGATTTTGTATTTTATCTTACCCGTTGGTCCAAATTTCAGCTGTGTTTCTGTCTTTGTGATTCAGTTGCTTTACTACTACTACTAATAGTAGAACAAGTAAACAATACAAAAATATGTTTAAGCTACATTGAGGTCCAATTCCAGAGCTGCATATTGAAAAAATCTTATTTGACCAGATACTTTTGATAATAATTTTGATTCATGAAAATGATCAGCAATGTATGCATGAATGAGAAGTGCTTTTGCTATGGTTACCTGCAGTTTATTACAGCTTACAGACTTGATTTAGGTTTAACTGTTGATTGTAATGTTTCAAATGTCCTGTTAAAGTTTTAACAAACACCTGCAAACTACCAAGAATCAAAAATAAAAAGTATTTTCATTGGATGTTATATAAATCAATCAGCTAGACCAGATGCTCACCTGAATAATGGAAACACACACACACACACTTAACACTTCTCCCTCCTGCAGCACACTCCCCTCAACGCTCCAGGCATTTACATCCGGACTCTAATCCCTGACGGACCTGCTGCCTCCGACGGCAGACTGAGGATCGGAGATCGTATTCTGGCTGTGAACGGGACCAGTCTGATAGGAGCAGACTACCAGAGGTACAGAGGATGTTCCAGAGGTGCTGGTTGTGACAAAAATAATGCGCTGTTGGAGATTAATGGCACTATTGGGTGATATTGACATTGATGACAGTGAGCCGTCTTCTCTCCACAATGTTAACCACACCCATGGCTGTCACCCTATTAAGCCAATTGATTGCTTTGATTGATTGGTGCGAGCCCAGACAGTGATGCTCCTTCATCCTTACTCTGTCTCTGCTGAGCTTCATGTAACTGGACTCTGTCTTTCTCCCTCTACTTCCTCCTGTATGCCACTTGCAGCGCGGTGGATCTGATTCGTCTGGGAGGAGGCCGCCTACGTTTCCTGGTAGCCAAGTCCGACCCTGACGTTTCAGAGAAGATCAGTGCATCCTCCTGCTGAACGCCTCCGAGCAGCCGCTGCACATGCACATAATGGGAGTGGAGAGGTAGGACGGCAAGACGATACAGATGTGTGCACTGATGAACGGGGTACACACAAACACGCCCGTGCGTACATATACGCGGCATGAAATATGAATGTGAAACCTTGCATCAGCACAAAGCCAGGCAATCAAACCGGAGATAAAGCTCCATGACTGGACTCCACAGCTGCCAGACCTGCTTCCCTCACGCCGACTCCTACTGGGTTTGCGTGACAGACAGAATCCCCAACCCACCACGACATCAAAGGAATACGCTACGAGGAAAGTTGCCTGATTAATCAGCGTTTGAGGTGGGTGAGGTTTAACCAGCCAGTATTCAGTCTGATGTGGTTTAAAGCACAGTAGATTGTAGGGTTTTCATTTCTCTTCTGTCAGCCCTGAGAGCATGTGCGCACATTGGACTTTTTCCCCCACACGTTTTTATAATCATTTGTATTAGCAATTCAGAAATTAAGTAGCATGGTAAAAATATCTACCCGGCTCTCAGAAAAAGAGACTCTGAAATTGTAAAATGTACTTTACAATTCTAAAAGCATTTGCAGACAAGCAAGTGAGCGCTGTATGTCTTACACGGTGTTTTTAGAGTGGAATGTTTTATAAACCTGTTAGTTAGCAACTCCCAAAGCACCATCACCATCTCACGATTGTGTATGAATGTAAATTTTTGTACCGGAGAGTGGGGGAAAGAGGCAGAGGAAGCAAACTCAAGACATTATAGCCCAGCTCTCCCATTTCACATTTGACCTCATCAACGGACTTTACCTCCTCTGCTGGAAAAGAGATGGACTCTCGAGGCTTGACGTGCGCACAGGGGGTGTGAAGCCGGCGTGGGACGTTGTTTAATAGATCAACATGTGTTCAGATGCTCAATTCTGGTGTTTAACCCACAATTTTGTTGTGAATATATGCTGTACGTTTCTGGTTAAGAGGTGTAAATAGTCATTTGTAAATATTTAACACTTGGTCACATATTGTTTGGACATTCGAAAGAGAAACTGCATTTGGGAAACTGAGTTACTCCTGGAATATATTCAGTAAACATTGAAACCCACTGATAGAAAAAAGAAACAGTATTTTCTGCATTGAGAGAAATATAGTTATCGGTTGTGTTTTCTAAATGTTATTAATTTGTTTCCTATGAACAAGTACACAACTTGTTAACTGCATATTACTGTTCAGACAGGTTGGTAGCTGAAAGGGAATCTACACCCAAATTTAAAAGAACTTTTATATTTTACTTTTAGTGGTCTCCATTCATGAAGATGCTCGTCCCTGAGATTTCTCCCTCCAACGCAATAATACAGACGTGAACAGAATTCTGTTTGTTCACAGCTTTGACAAATTACATTTAAAAACTTCCAACAGCAATTGTCTTCCCCGTAGCGTGCTGGTCTGGATAATCTACCAACCTCACTGGTTTTCATTACAACCATTTCTTTGACAGAAAGTAGTTCCAATATAGACCGTTGGCTGTGAGGTCGGTGGATTATCCAGAGTGATGGGACGTTTTGTAAAGTCATTTTTCAACACAACAAAGGTCTCTGCAAGGTAAACCAAAACTATCCGCATGAAAAGATACCACACAGAACATGTTTTTTGTCATTTGGCTGTACTGACCCTTTAAAATGAGGTTCAGCTAGAACAATAACAGGTCACATTTTATAAAGTCCTTACTATAAGGCGTAGGTCACTACAAGAAAAAAACCAAACATGTTCAGTCAGTTCTATGCTGCCTGGCCTTCTGTCTGTACTCTCCCCTTTTTACTCTGCAGTAACATTTTATTTTTGTTCATTTCAAGGCTTGAATGACATTGATCTCATGCATGTCAATTCCTCTGTTCATTATTTATACTGTTAAAAATGATTGTACTTAAGAATAAAGATTGTTGGATACTTGCACTTTTTCTGCTTAGAAAATCACCAAATGTAAACACCACCTGCAGTGTGGAATCTTACCCAACATAGACACCTGGTTACATGAGAGAAGGCAAATGGCAAAGTTAAGTCAATGAGGAATTTTAATTTGTGCTACACATTTTAACAAATCACAAAAACAGGAACATTTAAAAATACATATACTTCTCTATTTCCAGAATGTTTACGTATTGATGACAGCGGTTTTTACATATAGCAAAATATCTTTTTTCCCAAATTAAGAAAAAAATACCTTCTAAATCGCTTTGTCATTTAGCAGATAGAGCAGCATACAATCATTACGCATTTTTTTGTTTATTTTCTAATAATGTGCAACAACAATCACTGAAATCTTGCGCAAATTGTGCCTGAATTGTGCCAGCTAAAAATGAGGCCTGTGCGAGGACATTTGGAAAAGCTAAAGGCAGAGTGAGGGTAGGGTGGGGGTGGAGGTGGGTGCTGAAGGATATATAATTAAGGCAGAGTCTGAAATCGCCAATAGCTTGATGTCTCTGTAGAGACAGCAAAGATAGAGACTGCTCACTAAGAGAGGTAGATTGGGAGAAGGGGGCAGGTTAATGCATTTAGGAGAAATTGAAAGCAAAAGAGCAGGGAGCCAAGAGAAGAAAATATGTAAAAAGTACCATAAAGAAAGAAAGAAAAAAGACGAGAGCAGTTGAAATGTGTGGTCATGTGTTGGTCCCGCCCTTCCCCTGATAAAACTGATACAAGTCAACTGACGCAACATAACTGTCACCACTGTAGTGTTGCCGATCATGTACTGTTAAAGAAGCGCTGTGTTAAACAATCTAAAAAAAAAAAGCTGTCTACAGGTTAAAATAAAATGACAAAAAAATGTAGAAATATTTAAGGCTTTAAGGATTATCACAATAATGCTTTTCTGTGCTAAGATAAACAAAACGCTATGCACAGGCTGTTCCATTTCTTCTTTTACCACTACTGAAACAAGAAAAAAAATTTAAACAATCACTTTGTCTACATTAGGTTAGCTCCACTTCAATCAACTCCAAATAGTTGCCTCTTTTTTTCAGTTTTTTTTTTTACCCTTCTCTGCTCCAGCTCTCTTGTCCAATCACCCAGATCATCTTGAATCAGAGCAGCTTCACACTGATAAACCAAGCTGAGCTGAAGTGAAGCGAAAAACTGCAACGTCCTGGTTTGTTATTCCTGGATTTTCTCCAATCTCTTCTTCTTTTTGTGCTTCACAGAGAAGGCAAGAAGAGACGTCTCACATTCTGCTCTAGGCCTTAATATTAAACTTAGACAACCTGTGTTTTCTGTAAGGTTATGAAGAGTACAATCATATTCTTAACAGTCTCCCAAGCCCCATCAACATGGTCTGGGTATATGCCGCTGTGTCCTCTCTATCTTTCTGTCCACAACTGCGTGAAACTACACAATATATCAACTCTGATCATCACAGTTTATTCTGTAAATGCCGGCCAATTCAAAAATCTGAACATGCATTCCCTGGTTTTAAAATCAGGCATTGACTCTAATCAGAAGTGCAGGAGAGGTGAGTTCTTTGGCCTGAGAGTGCATCGACTACAGGAAAGGTTGTATTTGAGATACTATCAAACATTCACATGTAAAAAGTAGTGCTGAAATGATTTAATATGCATAATGCTCTCACAAGCTTAATGTCCTTACTTGTTTGTGTTGTCACTGAATGGATTACATTAAAAAGACTGTAAAGCTGGAAAAGTCCTGAAAGATTTACTTGCTTTTTACATTCAGAATGTAATTGATTGTGTTCATCTATTTTGACCAAAATATATATGTTCCTTAAAATTTAATTCCCTTCTGTTGAGAGAGGCTGCCTGTACATTTTTTGGCCATGTCGGCTGCAGTCATATCAAATGAGTATAAAAGGTGAAACAGTTAGGGGACGAAAAGGAGGCTGTCCACTGGGTACCTGGTAAGAGGCCCTGGGTTTTACTTCCTAGGGTCTTGAGTTTGTGATGTCATGGCAACGATGACAGGCTGCTGGGAAGGTGTGACGTGATGCTGAGCAGACTCTGTCAAACCCTCAGCCTCCATCTTTGGCCGCTTGGCCTGGGGCTCACCTGGCTGCTCAGCTAAAGTTTCTGCACTTGGCTGTCGGCTCACCAGCACTGGAGGGGAGCTGGAGGCCTGGGCAGCCAAGATCTGGAGAGGACTACTCAGGCCTGGACAGGAAATGAAGAGAAAAAGAAAAGTAAATACCTAGATGCCTTAATCTACTGTATATAAATAAACCTGAATGCAGACTGCATGCCACGTGACACTTTATATCCCCATCTGAAGCAAAGATATTCATCTATATCCATCATTGTGTAATGCAAGAATCTTACCAGATGCATTAGCAAGGCTGGTTGCCGTGGCAACAGCAGCAGTGGTGTGTTTGCCATTCTGGGTAACAGGACGGACAGGAAGTTGATGCAAACCTGGGACAAAGTTCCTCCCATCCCCGCCCTGCACCACACTGTCCACAGTCTGGATCACTCGCTCTCTGTTCTGCTGGGCTTCTGACACAAACACACAACTCAAACGTGTAAAAGCAAAACTAACCAAACATTTTATCAGAAAATGCAGCCCAATAACAAACATTCTTTTCTTTGTGTTTTTGTGCTTCAAATAAGGCTCTACAATCTAGATGTTTTTCATGAGATAAAATGTTCATAATTTAGGTTACACATTCAACATTAGTGATTGCCATGAACCTGGACACAAAAAGCAGTGACATTGATCCAAATGTTAACTGGTCAAGAGTTTTACAGTGTGAGCAACAGGTTTGGACTACAGAACTATGAATTAATTTCATTCTTCTTCTGCTCTCTTGATCAACTTTGTTTTTGCTGCAAACATTAATGACCCCCCCCCCCCCGCATAAGAGATAACCCGCTCAGATCACTGACTGATGGTGCCACTTTGTGGTTAATAGATATGTGGGTATGTTCAATCACCCTAGTAACATTCAAAGACGAGAAAATATACCCCTACATAATCTAATAAATCACACACGACGTGGTCATTTTTAATCAATCAAGTGGTCCAGATTTAGGTAAGTTCTGGCTCACCTCTATTAATGATTAGTTATAAACTAAACTAACAGACATCTGGTCAGTCAGTTTGCTATGGTCACTCCAGAGCTCAATCATGCTTTTCACAGAATCATACAATCGTCCTAAACTTTTGAAATTTTCAAAATAAATGGCAAACATCCAACACACTGGCAATAAAATGTGTGGGAGCCAAACGCAAACAAACATTGTTTTAATTACCTTCACAATACTGCACAAAATGTAAATAATAGAGTAACAGACAAAAGAGATTTGCATGGCTGTACCTCTGAGCTCACTGTTGCCCTCTGCTCCTCCAACAGAGGGGGAGCAGTACCCATTTGGAGGGTTGGAAGTTAGAGGGCCGCTGGTTACCACTCGCACCATGGTGACAGAGGACTGAGGGGGGTGCTGGAGCATGTGGATAGGCTGGATTTGGCCTCCACCACCTGGAACTAAAGCAAGGACTTTCCCCGGGCCTGAGGGCATGGCTGTCGGGTGAGGGGGTGCAGCCATGATGACATGCTGGGCACTGACTGGAGATCCTACGCAGAGAGACGCAAACAACAATTTCACCTGTTTTAGTGTGATTTTACCATAGTGTATATGAAAGCATTCTTGTGTGTGTGTCTTTGAATGTATATTTGTGTGCAGGCTCACCTGGGGCACTCTGAGAGTACCTATACTCGGGTACTGAAGCCAGTTTGTTAGCAAGCTGTTCGTGGTGGTCGTGAGAAATGGGAGAGCCCTCCCTGCTTAGGCATTCAGGAGTCTGCAGCCCACTGGATGGAGGAGAAAGCAGTCCCTGGTGGGTCGGGGATGCAGGGGCACTCCTGAAAAAGAAGGGATGAAGGGAAGACAGGAGCAAAGGACAGAAAGCGATAAATACATCAAGAGACTTCTAGTAACATACAGAGCTCCATCACTGCCAGTACCTTCTGCAAAACACATTAACCTGGAACTTGGACTTACTTTGTTCTATCCATTCAAATGATAGCCAGGAGCAGAAGCAGAAAGAAGGGAGAAAGGGTTAGTCAAATCAGAAGCGACAGAGCATGTGTCTGACAGTCGTGTGTGTTCACACGGCCATGACGCAGAAGGCCACAGGTGACCCACTTACCTAGAAGAGAGAGGTCCAAATGGCGTCCTAAAGCAAGCCACCCCTCTTTGCCGTCTTTTCCTGAAGGCTTGCTCCACCAGCTTGCTCTCAGAAGCAGAATCCACACGCCAAAAACTCCCTTTCCCAGGCTCATCCTGAGAGCGGGCCACTTTCAGAAAGTAGCGGTTGAGAGACAGGTTGTGTCTGATTGAGTTCTGGAGGAAGGCAAAATAAATATATTGTCATTGTTGAGTGTTACGACCTATGACGCTACTTAGGGCAAGGTCAGGTGTATCATTCCAGATAGGGAAGTTCAGATGGTCAAGGTGCAGAAGTACATAAAACTGTCTTAAAAACAGATGGACAAAAGTATGCAGTGCCCCCCCTTCCTCCCCCCTAACACACACAAATATAGAAACAAATAAATACTTCCAATGCAGTGGGCTACATAATCCCATAAATTGCACCATACAAGTATTGCATAAGGATAGATTACCATTGGACATAGCCCTGACCAAAATACCATAGAATCCTGTTTTTGTACCGTCCCTCTCATTTAACAGCCTAATTGCTGAAGGAACAAAAGACTTGCTAAACCTGGCTGTTCTTATTTTCCGTTGCCCCGATAGCTTAGTTGGAACCTGTTGTGTAGAGAGTGACATTTCACGACTTTTGAAATTACTGATAGTCTTCTGATTTCATGATACAACCATAATCTTCTAAATGTTATTAAGCTAACCCTTCCATCCCACGTGGCTGTGAAGTTTAGATTGTCATGAAAAGCCGTTAAGATCCAGTGAAGTACCCTACCTGCCAGCCCTTGTCTGCAGTGCGATAGTAGGGGTAGTGTTTGGTGATGTGGGCGTAGATGCCACTGAGAGTCAGCTGTTTGTCCTGGGCAGATGAGATGGCCTGGACGATCAGCTGTGCATAGGAATAAGGTGGCTTGGATTCATCCTGGAAGAACAACACAAGTATTAACATCCACACATCCTGTATAAGCAACCTTTTTTCCAAGTTAAAAACAATGTGTTCTTTGGGGCAATTAACTCTTTTTATGTTACTGAGTCTTCACCTTGGGGCTGTCTCCACCGGCCGACTCCCCCCGCTGCTCACTCCCCCCACCTCTCTGCTCAGCAATGCTTCGTCTCTGCTCAGAAACAGCCTTTGCAGCATATTCAGCTGCTAACTGGAGGTCAGAGGTCACATTGCGTCCATAGCGATAGCCCGATGACCCTGCCCCTCGTGGACTAGCCGGACAGGAGTTGGGAACACTGGAGAAGAGAGGACAGAGTGTGTTAATGGCTTAAAGCAAGTTCTGAAAGAAATAGAGCTGCCAGTGTAAAAATAACACAAGTGAGTTTTAGCTCCTGGGACAACAGGTCTACACAGTCTCACTGGGGTACCAAATACATGGTAACAAAAATGTTATCATCTCATTCTGGGTACATATACATGCTCTAGGTGATGTCAACTTAACAGCAAGTTAACTGATGATGAGTCAACATCAAACGATGTGATTCAAGTAGATGTGTGTTAGAATATCCTCTAAATGCAAAGAAATCACATTCTGAAATGTCAAAGTCACCTTGTCAGCCAAAACAGTGATAAAAGCTTCCTGGAATCACTAATAAACCTTTAAACAAACATACAATAAACTGTAAAGTGTTTGTGAAGTGGAGGTAATACTGCAATAAAAAAAAGAAAGGGGAAAAAATAAACGTCACATGATTGAGAATACTGGTGACTAATACACAGTATGAAGGCCAAATAATGAGGCAGGAAAACAAGGAGCAAATAAAGTGTGGCTATTTTTATTCCACGTTTTAATTTTGATACTTTGCTAAATACGATTGTTATTTGGAAAAAAGGAAAGAAATTCCAAAAACACATTCATCATTTTCAGGGAATCTTAATAGGACTGCAAGAAATAAATAAAGACAAAGACAAATCCTCATAATCTTCATGTCTTTCTGATGATTTAATTGTATTCTAATATGAAAAATCAAGCATATAATGTATTATCAAAATGTATATTTTACAGTATAACAGTACAAAGTTTCTCTTACACACAAGAAGTCAGTTTGGGAAAATGATTTCATTCTCAAACACATTAGGTGATCAACAAAGAAGAAAATACTCAAAACTAAGTATGTTAATTATTAACTAGGTTTAATCTGGGGCCGTCGAGAGACAAAACACAGGGAAAACCCAGTATGTTATACACACCTGCTTCTGTTAGTAAAGTAAACACTGGTTTCTGGGAGAGTCAGTGTGCTTTGATTTGCCTTTAGCAACAGAGAACCGCAGATAAAGAAAGTAACACACGCGCGCACACAGGGAGGGGAAAAAATATGTTTGTATTTCTTGGCTGGAGAAACCAGGCTGCAGGCGTTGTTTTGAAAGTGGCTTTGTAGGCTCAGCGTTGTGAAACGAATGAAGACGAACAGAAACTTCTACTGTTGCTCAGGGATATCTAAAGCATAAAAACATAACTATCTGTAACGCTGCATATTTAAAACTTCATTAAATGTTGTGTGCTTCCACGAGGGAGCAAGGGTTGTCTTTGCTTTCCTCTGACACCGTAATAACAACCATTTCAACCTCTCTGCATGTGTACATGGACCAGCAGGAGCGTGAATACTGGTAGGGGCAGAAGAATGTTATTATATACAGTTCACTTAAGTTGCCAAACAGGAAAGGTGACTCTTACCACCCCATAAGGAGACACTGCTGGTGTTTTAAGTGGTAGCATGTGCTTTTACACAATACGCTTCCGTTGTACGTGTGTGGGTAAAGTTAAGGACAGGGGGGCACAACAATCTGCCCGAAAAAGGCCACAGTGATAGCAGTGAAGAGATGTATGAGCTAGCTTCTTTACCCTGTGTGTGTGTGTGTGTGTGTGTGTGTGTGTCTCCACGTGCAAGAGAACAGGAGCTGAGGGGGTGGGGGGTGCTCTGAAAAAAGGAAACCACGAATGGACGGAAAAGCGGCCTACAGGCAAAACAATCTGCCCAATAGCCAATCACGCACCTCAAAGCTGCAGCCATTCCATATAAGGAAGGCACACACAAGCTGACATTGGTGGGGATGTGTGATGTAAGGGCCAAAACACACCACCAGAGGGCACTCTCAGCACGGCCACACTTGCCAGTCACACATGCTGTATACATTTATAGAGCAGTGATTTTCAAAAGATGCCATCACAGCTCATCAGAGAGCAGGTTTCCAACTCAGTAGAAACACTGTACCCAGAAACTGTTGTGCATTTATTTTGGTATTTTGTGAAGAATTTCTAGCAGACTAGCCTATGTAACTATGTCATTTTATTGCTGAAAATATTGCTGAAAGTTTTATCTTACTTGAAAGAATGTATTGTTTGGTCTCCTAGAAAAACAATACACAGAAGAACACTCATGTACACGATTAATCTTATGATTATAATCCCCACATTTCATATCCATAAATGTAAATGAACAGGTAGGAAGCCATACTTCATTACCTTTAGCAAATACTTTAAACAATACATTTATTCAATTCAACACTCTTTAAAACTCATGCCAATAAAACTATAAAACCCTGCACTATTTTAAAAGATTTTATTATTTCTCAAAAATGTATTACGTATTCCCTTTTTTACATATTGTGTCATAACTTGTTTGCATTAAAATACAAAGAAATAAGGTAATGAGTACACCTTCAACCAGAAAGGATATTATCAATGAAAATTATCTGATATAGCATGTGGTTGAAAAACAGTCTGCAGGCCTTTGCGAGTAAAACCTTTGGCAATTAAGCCTCACATTTGACTGCATAAACATGAGTAAGCATGCACAGACCCAGGACAAGGTGAGAAGAGTTCATACACTCTGATCGCACGACACGCAAAGACATCACTGAGCTTTAAAGTGTTTTGTAAACAGGTTTTCAGTCTAAGTGAACGTCCCTCCATCATCGATACCCGTGTTTAAAAACAAGCAACCTCCTACCTAACATATGCACTCACATAAAAGTGTAAAATATAATATATTGATGTTTAATTGACAGAATGGCTGAATTTATATTAGGGCTACAAAAAACAATTATTTTGAAAATCAATTGCTTGGTCTAAATATAAAAAAAATCAAAGAAAATGCTGATTATGATTTTCTAAATCCCAAGGTGATGTGATCAGATTTTTTGTTTTGTCAAACCAAAACACAAAGTTTACTATCACAAGAAAATCAGCAAATCCTCAAATTGAAGAAGCTGGATTCAGGGAGTGTTGGATGTTATTGTTTGAAAAAATGTAAATAAAATTGCCAATTAATTTTGTGTTTGTGGCTTAATCACATTATTAACCTATAATAATTATATATTATAATAGTATTTACTTGAAATCAACTAGAGCTTAAAGCTTAGCAAGTTTAGCACTGAGCATATATTGTCACAACAATGAACTGAAAATGAGTTTGCAAGAAACAGCTTCCAAATAATTTACAATTAAAAACATTGACTCCTACTGCAAAATCTGGATAATCAGCTTTAAGGTTATAAAGTGTATTACATGCTGTGCTTGTATTTACAGATGTATATGTTGGGATTCATGTCATTGTGTGCGTCTGTGGGTCTTTCCTTACCTGATGGTGCCTGTGGGCGATGGCAGCGGAGATCCAAATGCCCTGATGTGCTCTTCATGCTGCTGCATTGTGGGAATGCTGATTTTGAGGGGAGAGATGTGGGGCAGAAGCGGGCGAGGGGGAAGAGAGGGCTGCTCCCTCTCTCTGTGATCCTCGGGCTCCAGGAGTGACATAAACTGGATCTTGATAACTGTACTGGGAAAACGAAACATACACCTGGAGAGCAGGACAGCAGGAGGGAGAGACGGTGGAAGGAAGCCACAGGACAGAAGAGAAGAGACACAGAAACAAAGTCTGATTACTGCCTTCTCTTCTTTACAATGCTCGACAGCTAAGCATTTTCACAGCTTATTCTATAGTGATCTTCCTTAGCAAATGGAGTCTGCCCACTTTTCATAGAAATGTACAATATGTGTTTAAATTGACACTTTCAGACTTGTTGGCTAAAACTATTAGTTTTAAACTGCTCAGGAAAATAGGAAAATATGAACATTTGCAGTACCATGACAATTGGGCTAACTCCATCTGCTGAGGAAGAGCATGCGATAAGATCGAAACCTAGAAGAACAGCTAATTAATGGACTTTGTGGTGAGAGTGTTTTGCCAACTATTGATTCCAAGGTCAAGAATAAACTCAAATTTGTATTATATGTTTTAAGTTACACATAGTGGGTAAAGAAATCTGCCTGAAATTACAAAATGCTAACACTTCTCCAGTGTGGATGTTCTATTTCGAAATACCAAATCATATCACAAAGCAATGACACATTCCCCTTAACCATAGGGGTTTGTTTATCATATAAACAATATCTTGAGTCAACACCTTTGGTGGACAAAAGACTAAGCTGGTGTGGACTTAACACAACGTCCACTAGCCTGTATTTCCTCTTCTTTCAGCAGGTCTGGACAACTGCCTCAGGATCGAGCCAAAACAAAACACGTAAAATGTTTTACACTGGAACCTCAATGACTAATGTAAATAGTTGTATTTCTACCAACAAAAAAAAGGTACCGGGAGCAAGGTCATATAATCTGTGTTGTTAAGTCTTTGTGACTGCAACCACCCTATCTACCTAAATATGATGATTGCACCTTTGAGCAAGAAACTGAATCCCTACTAATTCTAGGGGTGCTGAGCTCAGGCTCTGACCTCCCTGTGGAGACCAACAAATGAAAAATAAAATCCACAAATGTGTTTCAGACACCACCCTATGATAAAAATATGGAAGAAATGTTCCATCTTTTCTCTATAAT
>JAVQJD010093595.1:0-11377 GCA_036023655.1 Nannoperca australis | reverse complement strand
ACACACACACACACATACACACACACACACACACACACACACACACACACACACACACACACACACACACACACCCTTGTGTACCTGCCTCTCAGACTTTAATTTATTTCTTTCAACATCGCCAAGGAAAATGACCACACTGTACCACTGCAGTGGTGAAATACACTGGCAACTTGTTGAAGGGCATTTCTACGACCTATTTGCAAATGTCACGGATAACTTGTGTATATCACGCGCCATAATGACACTAAATTCACCCAAAGAGGCAAGACGATTAATGATACTAGACAGACACATTCAAGAGGGTGACACAGAAGTGAAGTTTTCATGTCAGTGTAATTCACCTCAATTTTTTTGCTACCAAGAACATCTTGTCCCGATCTAATCACTTGTACTGTGATCCTGTTTCAGTTCAGGGTAATTATTTCCCACGTTGACTATTACAGAGTTTCAACCCTGCATAAGAACAGGTGCTGCATATAGCTATGACACATACATTCCTCCCAAATCCCATCCTGTCTTGAGACCTGACTTTTCATCATGTCCCTGAGCGGTCGCGTAGCAGTTTTGTCTATTTCTACAGAAATCCCACAAATTCCCAACTGATCTGATGTCATTTGCACGTGGTAAACTCAAAACAACCGACAGTCCTAATTAAAACTTCCATAAGCGCATCTACTGATGGCATAACCCATTGACAGACAGCCTCCTCTGGTCCCACACATCATCTTCTCCACTATAATGAACCGTAGCCTGATATCAGCTAATCAATCCCTGGAGTACTCTCACTCTCTCCACCGTGGCACTGACATGAGCTAGAGGGGGGAAATTCTAATAAGAAAGATGTCATCTCCCACACTTTATAACATCCTCACATTAACATATCAAATGTTAATTATATCAAGTATGGATAAGGCTCTGGCTTTTCTTATTTTTTTTTTATCTCTGGGGGACATTTTTTAACTTTGAGGAAATCAAAAGCCTGTGTGAGACAAAAAAAATATTTCCTGTTATTATTTGACAGAGGCCACAGATAGCATCTTATCTATTCTCTGTAAGGTCTCCGTCAAGAGAGAGAGGGAGAGAGAGCTTTGAGGAAAGGCGCACACATTGTGTTCACAAAAGATGTTCAACATATGAGTGCATACAAACATACACCGTCGCAGCTGAACTCACGCACACAAACAAGGACGGCCAAACACGCCCGGTTAAATCCAATTAACCCTCGGCTCTGATCCCCTGAATGTATCCCTGCCCCTGTCTTGTAACACCAGCCCTTCCCTCCATTTCATTAGCACACACACACACACACATACAAATACTCCCCCCCCTACCATTTCACAATTGTAATGCAGTCACAACCCTGCTAATGTACCTCCTATAATCCAATCAGCCAATCACTGCTCTTCATGCAAAGGCCTGTGTCACATGACTACCCGCACGTTAGCCCAACGTTCGCTTGCAGTTAACAAGTCATTTGGCACTAATGTTATTCCAGTGGATTTTTTTCCCTTCTTTAATGTGATTTGGGAAGTCTCAGCTCTGGCTTCCACGAGTCTAGCACTAAACCCCCGTTGGGCTAGGCTAATCAGTTTCCAGCATTTCTGAGGGAGACAATGATCCCAGTGTTAGCGCTGGCTAATGACAAGCTAACACAATTAGCTTAGGCTCTCTGGAGGAGCGCTTAGAGCCAGGGCCCATTCTTGCCCCACCTCCTGCAGGCTCCTCATCCACTTTCCCTACATTACTATGGAGCCTAATGGCCTCCTTTTAAGAAGACGGATGGACCACCGACGGGGCGGGACTGCATCTTCTTGAGTTACACGTATGTGTCAGATATGTGCTACATCCACGGCTGCTTGGATGCTTAATATTACCTCCTCTGTTAATAGCTTCAATGAAGTAACCATTCTTTTCACTGGAAGGTGTGGCTTCTATTTAGGTCACACAGTGCTATCACACTATCACACTGAGGACCTTACAAGTACTTGTGGTGCTGTAATGCACTTTGGATTAAAACACAACAAAAAAAAATTGTATTAAGATTTCTTGGAATACACGACTAAATGGGTAGAAGGTAGCAGTGTAGGAGAGAGCAAAGGAGTCAAAACTCCTTGAAAGCCAATTTAGTCTTATTTTCTGCAGCACAGAGGTTATCGTAAAAAAAGGTTGTCTTGGTGTGGGGAAACACTACCCGAGTTATAAATCTGCTACAAATCATTTGATAATCCCGTTTGACCCAGGTCTGGTTGAAGATGATACTCGTCTAACGCTGGAAAATGAAAAGGGCACAAGAAAAGCCCTGTCAGCTATCTTCAACATGTGATCGGGCTTATCAGTGAACCACATCATCAACATCCGCTAATGGGGCGGGCTAATGTGGCTCTGATTAAAAGACGTACTTTAGGATGCGACTAGGATGATTCAATCGTGTGTTCACTGGTCCACATGGACTTCTAATCTTTAAAGAATGCAGAATAAAATAAATAAATAAATAAATATAGAATACTACTATACCTACTTAAACAGTTTTATTTGTGAACAAGCAAACAAAAAAGAAACAATGAAGTTAAATCTTTGGAGGTAATTGTAAAGACTTTATAAAAAATAAAAAATAAAAATTGTGATTTAAAGCCTTTGATCTAATTAGAGTCTACTAAACTTACTTGAACTTGGCATTCACTTGGTCGGCAGCTTTATGGTAGTTCTCTGTGGTGACCTTGTAGAACTGAGCACTCTGCAGAGAGAGAGAAAAAGCCAGCAAGTGAGATAAATGCACAAAAGTATGATTGCAATCTCTTAAATAAAGAAGTCCATCCAATTTATTCACATCTTCCCTGCTTTCAGGTTGAAGCTATTTAGGCAACAGGAAACATTTCAGCAAAGTGACACCCCTTAACGGTTTTGATCTGATATCGTCCTACCTACAGTGCAGCTGAGTCTACACAGCTCTGCCTTATCTACCATCACTCAAACTCCATTAAAATTTATGAACAGGGATATTAAGGGCACAGGTCTATTCCCAGTTTGGTTTATTGTCCACAAATATGGAAGCTAACTTTGTGATCTGTAATGAATATAGCAGTAAGTATTGTTTGTGGGTATTATGTCTGCAACGATTTTTCAATTTTGTTTTGTGTGTGTGTGGTTGTGCACCTCGCGTGTTTGCCTCTCTGTGCGAGGGTGTGAACTATAAGTATTTGTGTGTTTACGTGTGCGTTTGTGCTTATCCTCTCACAAACGACTGCTGTAATAACAGGCAGCAATCCTGTAAGGTCAGAGGGGCGCTAGTCAACAACGTACAGAGCACCGGTCATAATCCCCCGGTGACCCATAGCAAATGAACTCTTCGCAGGGAACCCTCAACCAGAATTACCTCCTCAAACACGGCCATATAACCCAGCTCACACACCATTTATACTACTCGAGGAAGATCTGGTTTGTCAGCCCTCAGCGACTGTTCTGCGTATTTATGATCAAATGGTGAGAGGTAGTTAAGTGTGATGGATGGCTTGATTGAGAGTCGCATCAGGTTTGATCCAGGGGTAAAACTAGGGAATGTCTTCCTATGAAGGACTCCACTTTAATAATAGTAATATTTACAGCAATACTTTCACAAAAGCAAAAAGCGTAGTACTGTTAGATATATTGCTGGGTTAAAAATCTATCAGGCTGCAGTTATTTAAAATCATAAGCAGACCTTCACAGGGTTCACAAAAAGTTAAATGTAATTTAGTACAGAGTACGCTGGTCTGGTTGGTTCTGTAGACATTTTAACCAAAACCTTTTGGGTTAACAATTAAATTTGAAAACTTAGTTCTATCCAATCTTTGCATTGTTTAAAAAAAAAACTATTATCCTTGGGCCGCATATGTCTTAGCCAAGGATTGACAATAACCGTAGGCTAAGAATCTGTCATAAAAAAAAAGCACACAGAGTCAGGGACCAGCTAACCGACATTACATTCACTGGAAGAACGAACACTTCACTCAGCTTGCATAAATTAAAGATGCACTAGAAATGTGACAAATGTAAGTCTCTTGCTCCTATCTGCCCTAACTTAACCTTCTAGCAGGGAAGACATTCATCATAGTTCAAAAAGGATCAATAGGAATGAACTGCGCTGCTGAAAAGATCAATAGTCGTGTGTTGTAGAGCTAAAAGAAGATGGGACATGACAATGCTGACAGAAGGTCTGATACAGATTTCAGTCCTCAATATCTGGATAGACACTTAACACTGAGGCTTTGCAATAGAGTCTCACTTTTCATATTCTATGATTTTATAATTCTGTGATTTATGTCTATGTAGGCTCCCAGTAAAAATTAAAGTCATGAACTCCAAGAAACCCTCCTTACATGTCCAAGATATATACACGTGTAAGTGACTGTTAGCGAGAATTATTTTTAATAATTACAAATGCTTATAAAATAAATTAAATGTATAAAACAACAGAATGTGGTAAAATAAAAAGAGGTCTGGATATTTTACAGACCCATTGCAACTTTGTCCCGTAGGCAGACATGCATTTGTATGTAAAGCACAATAAAGAAATATGCCCAAAGTTTAAGAGTTAACTTGTAAGCTCATGCTCTATCTGTGCCCCGTTGGCCTTGAATCAAGTGGTTTTCGGCGTAGACAAAGAAACTGTCAAGAGCTAAAGAAAAGGATTTAAAAGAGAAGCTTATTCACAGATAAAAAGACTAAAAAGAGATTTTTGGGGCTGCTAAAGAGGCATGAATAAGACTTCTCCCGGGTGCCGAGATTGAGCCATTGGAAGAGAAGAAGAGTCTGAAAAAGGTGGATTTGGGTCTTTGTCTAGAATACTAAGTCTAAGGTAATAATACCTGCCTAAATGGCAGAGCTGGCACTAATCAGCGCACTAATCCACCTGGGAGGACAATAGGCCATGTGTGACAATGATTGCAGGACCACATACAAAGCATGTATACACACACAAAAACAATGCACCTGCGTTCACGCTGACACCTACATACACAAGGTGGTGACATGCAGCCCAAAGCGTCTACACATACCCTGACAGCTAGATATAAACCAAAGAAAACCATATATACAATATTTGGTGCAGCAAAAAAAACTCTTCCTTGCTCACCTCTAGACAGAGAAGAGTGTAATTTGTGTGATTACTGAGTGGTCTCAAATTGTGATTTCCAGCTGTTGACCCAACTGATTTTGAGAGTAGCCCTGACCTTTTGTTAGCGCACAGGAGAGCGACTACGCTCGGTTTGGTTGAAAACATTCCTCCCTCAACCAAAATAAAATCTTTTTACAAGCTGCAAAATCTCAGAAAGAGGTTTCCTTTTTTGTGATCGCTCTCAAGCCATTATTTATCAAACACAATTATGGAGCTACAAGAACCTGGTACTGTGTATACCTCATGTACAATCAAGTATCTACCTCTAAAACAGTGTGTGCTTATTTTCATTCATTTATTTGTTCAGTTTGCTCTCCACTAGGTTTTTAGCTCATCTGGAGTCTAACAAATTGCTGGTGGGGGGTGTCATAGACAGATTAAGTCATTACTGCTAATGCACTGCAGCGATATGGAGAAGATAGAAGCTGCACCCCAACACAGGCTCCAGCTCAATTTAGAGAAAAAGCCTCAGATTTTTAATGAATAAAACAAATAACTGTGGCTTTTTTGTCTTATCTGCTGCTGAGCAGGAGGACTGAAATGGGGAGAAACCCCACCATGGCCAGCATTACAATTCTGCAGAGCTAGAGGAAATTAGACTTCTGCTGTGTGACTTAGTGCAACTTGCTCATAAAGAGAGTAAAGAGGCTGGTAAACTGTTATTGAGCCTATCCTGCATTCACAGAATAGACAAAGCATTTCAAGATTTGCCATATAACATTCTGATGTGGTGATGACGACTCAGTCACACAGGTTGAAATTGTTTCCATTTGAGCAAAAGAACGTTTATCCTGGGATTTTATAATTCTACTTCATAAGCATACATAGGCGAGAGGAATAATGAGAGAGACTGGAGGAAGATAACAGAAAGAACTGACACTCCCACACTCAAGGTCAGTGAATCCATTGCTAGTTAGCTTACAGATAACGTCTGTGCGGTCAGTAAACTGGCCATTTGGGGAGAATAAACACAAATGTCTGGTGGACAAATTCGAGCTGAAAACCGATGTGTAAAAAAACAACACATTGTGGCTTTATGGGGGTTACGTGCTGGAGTATTTCTTGGCCAGGCTCAGACACTTCCTGAAGTCTTCGCTGGTTTCCTGGCAACCTCAAGATTTTGTTACCTTTGAACAAAGCTTGTCTAGCAGTTACTCCCTCTTTCCAGTCTTTGTTCTAAGCTAAGCAGCTTCATATTTGCAGACATGAGAACAATATCGATCTCTCTGCAAGAAAGCATATACATAAATGTCAAACTATTCCTTAAGTTCAAATAAGTTAATATCCTCTTGGGACCCGAGGGGGAAAAAAGTGTCTTCCAATTGTCTTTTCTGAACAAAATGTCCACTATGGAGGACATTGAAGTCAATGGGCTGGGTCTCAGGAGGATATATTTATATATATTTACTTCTTTAAAATCACTTTTATTACAAACAATACATGTATCAATACCTATAATGCAAAACTAGCTGCTTTTATGGCTAAGTGAAATGTTATCATTTTCATTTATGAGAGCAGGAAAATAAAGCACATTCAATATACAATCCATAACCATGGCCTGGAAACTTACCATCAACATCTCTGTGACTTAGTTTTAACAAAGAACGAGCCCTATAAGCTGACATTTCAAAAGTTGTATCTCAGCATTACCAGTTTAGCATGTGAAGCTTTAAGATGCTGCTGTAAGATTTTCTTTTAACATAAACAAATGCGCTGCTCTGCTTTTGTGAATCACCATTCCTTGAAAAGACCTCCTGTTAAATCCCTGTGAATCCCATCACGCGGCTCTAACAGCAAACAGTCTCAGACACAATAATTCAACACTGCAGCACACTGTCATGTCTTCACTCGGGATTACTGTGTCTCCTGTTATACAACTAGCAGAGGGAGAGAAAGACTACATTGATCGCGTCGCGGTGAAAGGGAAATTCTAAACCATACTTTCTGCTACAGCATCGAGGAAAGCAAGAAACACCTGTTGGAAATTTCGCTTTTTAAATAAAAATGTACTTAAAATTTTAGCTTCAGGGCTTCAGACAGAGGGAGAGGGATAGAGAAATGACAGGCCGAGGGAGAGATGAAGATAGCAAGTCAGAGACAGAGATAGAAGCTATTACTGTTTTCTTTTTTTAAATGCTCTTTCCTCTGTATTTCTTCCTTTCACAGTGCTGTGGAACTTTGCTATGAGATGGCAATTGCTGCAGTGATTGTCCTCCATGGGAGAGCAGAAAAATCCAATTTCATCGATATACAAGGTGAAAAGAAAGACAGAAAAAAAGAAAAGAAAAATCCTCTCTGAAAAAAAGAAAGAAATTGAGGCATGAAGAAAAAAAACAGCACTCAAAAAAAAGAAAAAAAAAGAAAAAAAAAAAGGAGAGATATAGAGACACAGATATGGTGGGGAGGGAGAGCTGGAAAGAGGCATGGTAGAAAAAAAAAATAAAATGGGCAAGTTGATTGTTAAATATGAGATTGTTTTACGGCAGGGCAGGTATTGAGTGAAAATGTAATAAATATATAGATATTGTTTTCAGGGGCTTTTTGGTAGCTGCGGCCCCAATGAGCGGCAGCGGCAGCAGGCTGAGCTGCCTGGGAGCCTGGTGATGGCCTGTCACTGGAAGCCTCTCTGATGAATGGCCATGTTGGATTGGAACAGACATGTAATATATATCAGACTTATATTCTCTCTCTCTTTTGGTGCCGCTCTTTCTGCCGGCGTTCGAGATGCCGGGGGAATCCTGAGGTAAAGGGAGGAATGGAGGGCAGATGGTGCGAAGGGTGAAGAACGTGATGGGAGATAATATTAAGCTGGCGGTATACTCCCAAGTAAAATCTGATTTTGTGCGTTTCACTGGCAAAATGGAGGGTTTGCAACCCCCCAAAAAAGCAAGTGTGTGCAGGCTGGTTAGGGGAACTAGAGCTTGCCAATACACCATCACTTGCAACTGGCCAACAATGTCATGTGATTGATTCTGGGCCACATATTTTTCCATTTCTTCCCTGAACGAGTTTACTTTGTGTTTGTTCATAAAAGTTTACTGTAAGGACATACCTTATTTCAACTCCCCCACTCCTGGTAGGTGCTACAGAGCAGCGTGCTAGACAGTTTCTGTTCACACGCCATCGCTCTCATAAACATTTAAATCAGCCATGCGATGTCCCACAATAAATCCTGTGCACTAAGCCTGCAATACCATATTATATTGTAACATAGACATAGTGCAATAACAGGGCCGCAGCTAAAGATTTTCATTATTGATTAATCTGTTGATCATTTTATTTTTTATGGTTCAATCTTTGTTTAGTCCATCAGAAAGTAAGGGAAAATGCCTATGACATTTTTTCACTGCCCCAGGTAGAGTCTTCAAATGTATGTTAGTTGTCAAACTGTTTTATATCTATTTTCATACATACTTGCCTGTATGTAAGCTATATGTTCGTGATTGCTCATCTTTGTTTAACTCTATGTCTGTATTATGTATTTCCCTGTAAATTTGTTCTCTGCACTGTCCATTTGTATTGAGCTCCTTCATCTGGAGCGGAAGGTAATAACGAAGCAGGAGTTACAGTGAGTACACAGAAACAAAGCATGCCAAAAGTGATTTTGTTTGGTATGCTGCCGGGCAGACGTCGGGCGTGGAGAACCAGGGAGTGAAGAGAGGCTGGACTGAGTGCCAAACGGGGCACTGTGGCCAGAACAAGAAAAAAAAAAGAGCGTTATTAACGCAGTCCAAACAAACTGCACCCCCTACGGAGTCCCAAGCCACTTGCTGCACAGTAAGACAACATGCAATATGCCCACATTTGATCGTCAGTTACACACAGGATCACACGGCCATCACACAGAATGCACACATGGTTGCCACTTCTGTTCTGTTTCGTCTCCACAGGCCATAAATCCTAATAGAATTTGCAAATTGAAATGGGGGGGGGGGTTTGTGAGCAAATTTTGAGGACAAAGTGCTTTGGAAATATAATTAATTTATAATTTAATTCCTGTGCATAAATCAATAAATAAATCAGTGTGCACACCTGCATCTCAAGTTCCCCGTTTCTCACACTCACCTTCTATTTTTCTTTTTCTGTTCAGTGATGTAGTGCTCTTTCAACCTTTTCTTTACCATACTCTAGTGTTCTTTATCATTCTGTGACATTTTATCTTTTTACCACTTTCCTGTCTCTTTCCTGTTACTTTAGTCTTTTTCTTGTTCTTACCCTCCATCACTCATAAATGCCACTTTATCATAATTTCTTCTTCTTAAACGTTCTCCGAAAGAATCTTTTTATTTCCAATGTGTCCCTAACTGTCCTCTGTACCTTTTTCCGATCTTGTCTTTTCTTGTGTAGCTTCTGTCTTTAACACAGTATCTCTTTCCACGTTGTCCGTCCACGCTGCTCTCTCTCAAGCTCGTCTCTCTCGAAGATGTGAAGGTGATTTGTTGACACTTTGATCTAAGGAATATTGACCAGAGGCCAACATGGCTGATGGATGGCCAGCGCCAGGAGTCGATAATGCCTGTTAGTTGGGACTCATCATTTCTACCATCAGCACTCACCATTTGCTCCTACAGAGGGTGATTAAATTAGAGCTACACTGTCCGAAGATATAATAATGCAACGTGAGCTGAGGAAATGAAAGAGAGAAGCTCAGCTATACGACGGGATGTGTGAGGTTCAAGTGCAACAAGAGAACAGTTAGGTTCTCGCTGACTAAAGTCTGTAAAAAAAGCTAAGATATCTTCAAAGAACACATTTCGATTTAGCATCCTCTATAGAGGGCGTTTGACTTTTTGCACCCTCCAACCGGGAGAAAACTCCTTCCCAGTATGAAGGCATCATTTTAAGCACATTAAATTGGGCATTGTATCCCTCCTAAGACACACTTATGACTTGAGAGCAGCATGGAGGCGTCCTTTTTAACACACTTTAACAAGGCATTTGACCCTGGCATCTCTCACTGGGACCAGCATGGAGCTGCCAATTGAAGCGGGCTAACCACGGCAGCTGACCCCTGTCCCCCTCCGTAGCACACTGGTTTGACGATCAGGGTGGTGTCATTTTCAGGGACAGGAGGACAGACACGGGGAGGAAGGAGATGTAACCCTTTATCCTTCAGGCGGGGGAATGGAGGGTGGAAATTAAAGGAAAAGAGCGGCATTGAGGCCATTATGGAGAGGCACAGGACACGAGAGAGAGAGAGAGAGAGCAATGCACACCACACTGGGGACAGCATGCAGAGTTTAAGTTGAAGGATGATAACAAAAACAGTGGGGGCAGAGGGATGAAGAAAGAAGAAATGTGACTGTTCTTTGGCTGAGCCCAGAGGTGACCAAGCCCACTGCGTATGATGGCTGAATTGTGTACATGAATCTGTGTGTGCTTGTTTGTGTGTACACTGGTGTGTGTGTGTGTGTTTCTGTGCGCACTGCTGTGTCGATGAGTGCATTATACATTAATGGAGGTATGTTATGAAAGCTTTTCCCCAGGCAAAAACCAGAGCTGCAATGCGTGATTATGTTCTTGAAAGTAGCAATGATGTCATCTGGTTTGGTGACTGTACACTGCAGCAGTTAGATTTACTTTGTCTTCTGCTGTAAAATGCATTTTTTGGTTCAACTTTAGATATTGTATCTTCTACCTTGGTTAATCTCAGTTGTGATTTGGTTTAATTCTGTCATCTATCTTTTATATAATTTCGTGTAGTTATGTGTACAACAAAACTCTTCCTTGTTGGTCACCACAAAAACAAATGGTTTAAAGCAAGTTAGTCCACAGCAGTGTACAATGAACCAACATCCATAAGCATGCAGTTAAATACACTTGTACAGCACGTATAGCTCTACATAGAGTATGTACAGTACATTTGCTTGGCCCTGTCTACGTTCGTCCTATTAAAGATGTGATTCTAACTGCATTTCTAATGTTAGGATGACCGCCCCGCCATGGGGGACGCATTTCTTATTTATCACACGAGAAATCTGAGGAAAAACCCAAGATTAAAAATAATATCCATTTAGTGTGTTTAAATATACAGCCATTTTTCAGATTGGTGTATGGTGCAAAACCGTTTCTTACCCTCTCCTCCAGCCGGGCCACCTGCTCTCTGTAGAAAGCATCCTGCCTCTTTAGGTCTGCTTCTCTAGCCTCCAGCTGCTTGGCCTAAACACACACACACACAGAAGAGAAGAAACACCATTACTAACATGCTCAGTGGAGCATTGA
>JAVQJD010093591.1:0-20044 GCA_036023655.1 Nannoperca australis | reverse complement strand
AATTAACAAAAAAAATGTAATCATATCTCAGGGGTTACTTTCTGCAGAATTATTATTACTACTTTAGTTAAACTTGCTTATAATACTGTGCTTTCATTTAATTGACATTTTGAATGCTTAACATTTATCTTTAATGGGGTATTTTTTTCCATGTTGCATTTCTGCTTTTACTCGAGTTAAGGATCTTAATACCTCCTAAACCACTACATGTGAATCATATGTTTGACCACCTATGTGCACCAATCAATAACCTTTATTGGCTTACTATACATACCAATGCATTGTGGCTATTCATAATGAAACAAGGGCTGCTTTGATATCATTGCTGCTGGAAGACCAAGGACAATAATCTGGTTTCTGTCCAAACAAGGTTAAAAAGGCATGTGACATCATCCCTGTGTGGATAATTGTTGTAGTGGATGTTTTGCTCTGTCATGTGCACTCAATTTCATAATGATAAAGTTGTATAACGGAATAATGTGAACACAGGGCTTGCTGTGTATGCACAGCAATATGCATACACAAGCTTTCTATGTAACATCTACACAGAATTTAATGCATCTGGTCACTCGAGTGGTTGTTTAAATATTCTGTGTTTGTCTTGTGTGCTATCTGCTAATTGCTTCATAAATAGCAAAACTTATAAGTTACATTTTGCCCCAGGCATGTTAATTGAAGAAATGCTTTGCACAGAAAAGGGACTGACTATTCATATTCTTTCACTAACCAGACTACGCATATGTTGTAGAGGTCACCATCACTAACATTGACCGCCTGCAAATATAGTCTGTGCAAGAGTAGCAAAAAGTCAACCTGACACAGTAAATTCAATGATAGCATACCATTTTCAGAGCTCCAAGAAGTCTTACCATCCCACATGGATTCCACAAAATTTTGAAATCTGGCTGCATGAGATTGGGAGACAATATCTTGTGATAAAATGTTCAGGGATGCAATACTAGCATTGCCTTCTTTCCCCTTTTTTCTTTGGAAAGGACAGGCAATATGATTATACTTTGGGTCAGAAGTCATGTTTCAAATTCCAGTCAGAAAGTGCACACAGCTTTTTCAAAGTGACCGTACAGATGAGGTCAAACTTTAAAGCCTATATTTATTTATTTATCCTCTTTTTTCCCCCCACGTCCTCACTCAAATGAAGACTAAGCTCTGCTTCTGGCTTTAAAACGGAGTGGACAGATTAAGCTGAGTTAGGCCTACTTTCCATAGATGCGTTGGCGTGGCACTTTGAAATCCACCCTCCTACCCCCCTCTCTCTTTCTGCAAAAAACTGTTAAGAGTTGACACGTCTATACTTCATTAACTGGAAGGTAGCTGGAGACTAATATATAAAGTGTCAGTATAAAGAGTCACCTCTTGCATGGAAAAGAAACATTTTGAGTGTATTACTGTTTGTCATGATGTTGCTGGTGGTGATGATCATGAAGATGATGATGATGGTGTAGGTTAGGAAATTCCAGTAGCTAATTTAGCTGTAGACACAAGATTGGCATTCACATTTTATGATGCAGGTTTTTGCTGTTCATTTGCTGTTCAGCTCTACATGTATTATTGTACATCTGATGTAACTGAGCGCTGTTCAGTTAGACCTGCTGCAATTGCTTCACAAATCAGAATTAAATCTTACTTGGATTAAGTAGCAAAATTTAAGATATAACAAAAATGTGCAGGAAAGGAGCACTTTAAGACTCCGTTTTAAGATACTACCATACAGAGAGTTTTGGGGATATTCTTACTCAGTCAGTCACTTTTTTATGTTCTTTGAAGTTATGTTAGACAATTATCATCATTTTGCTCACAGCCACATCAGGTGAGTAACACATTCCTTCGAAAATAGAAGTAGTTCTAACCTAGCGCAGTTGAAGGATTTTGTGAGTAATTTTGGAAACACCTAACAAAAACTAATTGTTATTCACGTTTTCAATCTGTCTCACAATGCTCAAGTGTATGTTGAAAGTGATTTTAGTTATTGTGAAGACATCCCTTCTTAGTACAACTTCAATGTAAGAAGAAATGTCAGGGACAAAGAGGGGCTGCACTAAAAGAATTGTGACTTTGGAAGATAACAAGACTGTTTAACTTGTAAGTCTGAAGCCTCATATTAGCTTCCGCTGAACTTCAACATGAGTTTTAACATGAAACAAGGAGTTAGGATTTCGACCCCCATTGAAGTTGTGCAATGAAGTAATCTCTTCACAACAGCCGGAGTCATTAGTGACCAACAACTCTGTAAAAGCCCATATCAGCATGTCAATTTTGTTTTAAAACAAACTGCCTGTGCTTTAATGCTATGGACTAACCAGTGCAAAGTATTACAACCTGAGGGTCAGATGTTTCAGAGCAGATGCTTACTTGATCCCATTGACATTCATGGGTTTAGGTCAGTGCGGCTAAACTCACCATTTAGCATGTCTTCAAACAGAACATGGATTCATAAAGACATCAATGTGAGTTTTTAAGAGGGAAACTAGCTTTTTAAACCTACTTTTCAATAAAAAATTAACTTTCACTATAAGTTAATTATCACATTGGTTGTGTGTCAGTGACTTTGTGTGCCTTATTTAAAATATTGAATTCATTCATACTGGAAAATCTGTTTGCGTCTTAAAATACACAACTTGGCATTATAATCAGCTGAAGCACTTGTTTATGGGCAAATGCTGATTAGAACTGGTTCACACATGGTAGCTTGACTGAAACGTGTCCCAGTTTATACACAAGGTCTTATCACAACATCACAAAAGTAGAACAAATGGACGAATTAAAAACGAGAAAGAAAGGATCTCTTTGAAACATTTATTATGAAATTATAAAGGTAGAATAGCACTGTTCAAATAAAGCTTTTAAAACAGAATAGGAGTTGCAGTGTACTGAATAACTGGCAGAGTTTATTTCAGATGTAATTAATGTATACCCAGCAGTGGAAAAAAAAGAAAAGGAGAAAGCAGGGCAAATTAATAAAATAAAATTAATAATAAAACAAGTCCATTATTGTTTACCACAGCACATTAGGCAAGATTACCAGGAGTTCAGTTTACATGAAACATCTCATATATACAAGAAAGATTTACATTGATGAGGGTTACACAGTCTTTGTGAGCTATGGGTCCCAGTAGCAAAGCAGTCAATGGCAGTCACATTTCAAGTCAAGTGTGGCTCATTGCTTAAGGGGGGGTTTTGGCTGGCAATGCCATTATCACAACTATTAGTTTAGACACTGGCACACGCTAGTGACAGAGCAGCGGCCTGGGTGTCACTTGACACAACAACCCAATGACAAGGACTCGTCTCCCTCTGGGTTTGTCATGTCAGGACATACAGCACCACTTTGCCCATCTTTTACACACAAACCCATCTCTCTGGTGACGAAGGGAGAGACGATGGCAACAGGAAGAAAGTGGGGCTATGTGCTGAACACAAAGCACCCTCATCTGTCACAAATGATCCTAACACAAAGGTGAACACACCCTTGGTGATTTAACATTGCATGTAACGGCATTGACCCCAATAAAACATGGGTGGAAGGTGTGGACTGGACACTGGGAAGAAAAGGAGTGGGTGGAGGAGCCAAGTGAGGAGTGGAAAGGAGAGAATGGGTTGTTAGGGTGGGGGTGGGGGGCATTCAAACAATGAAGTAGCATCATAACTTCATCTTTTTATATCATTTTTTGTAGACAAGCAAGTAGTCAAGAAACATTTTCTTCCACCCTCTACTCTTATATTTAAGGTAAATTTGAGAGAATCCAGTTGAGGTGTTAAGAAGTGTTTTAAGCTGCAGTTTGTCTTTTTCTCATCATGCAGTGTTTGAAAAAATATGAAGCTAGTATGTCAACTTGATTGATTGCCTGAGAAAAATGGGAAATGCATTTTGTGGATTAGTGGAAACATGGAGATGAATTAAGTAATGACGGTCCAACAAAAAGCCACAATGACATTGGTTTTTGTCCATGCAAAACATTAACTTCACAAAGCACACCCCCTGAAGATTGATCATCAATCAATTTGCTCTGAGAAATTGCAAAAATGGATGATGGATTTGAGATGAATGGATTGCCAGCCAAAAGTGATGGACAAACGAACCAAGAGAAAACAAACTCACATATGCACACACACACACACACACACACACACACTCACACAAACACACACACACACACACACACACACACACAAGACCTTTTGATATATGGCAATATTTGTCATTATCAAAATTGTATTGTATATGTTCACAGAATAAAACAGTGTAATTATGAGGAAATTTATCTCAAGACATGAATGAAAATGGTTAAAACAAACATGAAAAGGAATAGAATTTTCACAAAAAATCAATTGTAAATCCTGGTAATTTGCCATCATCTGTGTTTTTTTGGCAATCCTGTCCCTGGCAGTTACAGACAACAGAAAAAAAGAAACTGCTATAAATAAATAAATAAATAAATATATTAGAAATCAGTAGCACTTCATTTTTCTAAACAACGGAAAAGTAAAAACATATAAATAAACTCTACAGTTCAGCCAGTGTACCAACAGGGAGCTTTGATTTATTTTGTTGTTTTGTGCAGACAAAACTGGATCCCCCTTGGGGCAATAATCTACTCTGGTAGTACTCACACCCACTACCTTAGTATAGCCCGCAATCTATTTCATTTCCTTTTACCCACCTAGACTTAGAGGACATGACAAGTTTTTTAAAGAAATACAACGTTCTCTGCAGTAAAGAGCTCTGCAAATCCTCCACTGATGATTTAAAGCTTTGATAGAAACTTCACTCACAGACTTATTGGCTTACGATCTCCTGATAGCTACATTTGTTTTGAGGTTCTGCTACATTTTACTCAATAAGAGAACGCAGTGCAGGTTATTCTTCTTGCAACAACTGAAAGTTTGCTTAATCATCAAATTGATGTTGGCAACATTCCCAATAGTATATAAGACAGAATTTGCTCAAAGATTTGGTTAAATAATGTCTTAAGTATAGATGTATAGTTCATATTCATCCAGTTTAAGTATTCATTCAAATGCACAGAAACGATGAGATTTTACAAGCTGGTATCCTTATTTTCAAGAAGAATTCAAATCCACTGGAACATCTTCAGTCAAAAGTGTCATGGACGTGTACAGTAGGAGGGATCACAAACGCGGCATCCCGAAGAAGTGACAGGATAGCTGAGGAGAAGGATGTATGATCACAGTCGGCAACAATCACTGGCCTCTCTCCATCTTCCTCTTTCATACCGCCAAACTCTGTGTCAGCACAACCCAGAAGACATTGCAACACACTTTTCCCCTCAGGTGCAACATTGTCATAGTTCATTAATCTTTTCAAACTTCTCCTGCTGCCATCAGCCCCCGTACGTACTACTAATCCCCTTATTAATGTGGCAAATGAACCTGCACAAGAAGGACGACTCCCCCAAGGCTCCATAATTACAATGGTCTGCACAAACTCCTGTTTGCATAGAATGTCCATTCATTAAATGTACTGACAAGACAACACCATGAATACTCTGCAAAAGATTCCCTGTTCTTCCTCTCAGCATTTTTTCTTATCCTGCATGTTAAACTGAATACTACATCTACAGTAATATTTAATAGATTTTTCATTTTTTGTGATACTGAAAAACAAGTATGTTTGTGTAGTGGTCACAACAATTAGAAAAACGACATGTGAGTTGGAAATTAAACAAATTAGTATTTTGTTTAAGTTAACGCAATATGCCTATGTTGTCAGTTGTTCTATATGTGCTTTTAGCCAAGCTGAATAAAAAGGAGCTGTTGTACTGTATCCCCAGAGCTAAGGCATTATTTGTACTGCAGAAGAGCACATCAGAGCAGTGTGGGATGACGGAACTGTAGGTAAACACTTCCTTTCAGCACTTGCATCTTTTCTGCAATGCAAAAAAAAGACTAATAACCCACAGCAATTAAGCCTTTTTGCACATAAGGTGTTCAGGCCACATGGTTGACAACTAAAAGCCCTTTATAAAGGCCCATAATTGTGCATCCTATTGTATAATTAATTACCATAGCAAAGTGAGCGGAAAGAGGATGCATCTTGTGTATCTGCAAGAATGTACACATGAATCTATACATGCTTGCCAACTCACCAGTCAATAAACAAGCCTCATTTTTACATTCACCATGGAATTTATTTTGAGGTTAATGGTGAAGAGTGAAAACTTAAAGTATGGGCTGTAATTGATTAAGCATGATGTTTCATATACCATAGCGGGGACTACTTTTAAACACTGCACCCTCAGTAAAACCATGTTAATGTGTCCATAATGTGAGCCTCGGGATCTGAAGTACAGTACATGGTTAATGCGTAGCCACTGGGTTCATGTTGTGTTCGTGAACCACATCTATGTCTCCCCATAAGACCACTGAAAGGAAGAGAGTAAGACTGATGGTGAAACGGCTATGATTATACTTGGTTTCTTAGATGCTTGTGTTGCCTTGTGAAACTAGGACAGTGTTTTCATGCTTTTTTCCTCAGTGTTGTTTACACTAATGCAGGTCCCTGGAGGGTAAATAATAAATGGGAAAAAAAGAAAGGAAAGGCAAGGATTGCTGCTATTGCTATCAGCAAAGTTTGGGGTCTCTATAAAGCTGATTACACTAGGCATTCGTCTGTGATGACACTGTTGTGGATGTCTGCTATTTCTATTCCCTATGTTCTATATTCTCTGAGAGGAAGACATCATTGACGCCTTCATGGTTTGCTGTTAATCTCCACCTCTTTCTATCTGCCTACTTGTTTATCAATTTCCATTTAGTTTCCTTATTTTTTGATTGGTGCTGATGTTGCATAGAAGTGACTCTTGCAAACTAGAACAAAATGGCTTTTCAATTCTTGGAGTGAAGGTCAATTTTAAAAGACATTCCCCTCTGCCTTACATATTTCTTTCTTTTTAGTGTCCTCTTTTATTTAATGGCTTATTTGATGTTAACTTCAGGCAACAATCAGTGATTGATGATGGTTTGTTACTCAAAAGGCAACAATGTGAATGCTAAACTTCATCATTCTATCATACACCCTTGTGAAGCTTTATAGGGTGTACCTTAAGCACCTTACTGAACTTATTTTCAGTGTTGTTCATCAAACTGCATTTTAAAACTGAAAAAGAAAAACTGGTAATAACTTTAAATGACATTGACTTATTTTTATTATCTATGTATGTATAAGAAATATTTTAATAATGCAGTTCTTATCTTTTTTTCCCAAAGCAGTCCTACTCTGCAAGAAATATGATATGATAATCCGGTGATATTACCTTTTGGATATACTGTCTATTTAAAGATTCACTGAAAGGTAATTGGTATTTTATGGCTTTACCTTTTTTTAATTACAGATAATCTCTTTTCCCTTTTTATTCAGTTCGCAGGTAGAATTCAAAAAGGAAAGGGACATGCTGGATGAGCATCTACTTATCAATGCTCATGAAATGTAGATGTCATTCAAATGTCAATGCAAATGGATGCATTGTGCGAAACAATCAAAATATTGATGAAATTGATAATATACCCTGCTTTATCCAGTAAGACACTGGACAGTCTAATCGTTGTACCACAATCAATAACTGCCATTTAACCCTCAAATCTGAAGTGGGATCTTTATTAGTGAGATGTTTTGGAATAATTATGACCAGATACCAACCAGATATGCCTTAAGAGTCTCCATTACAAATCTCCAAAGATAGATATTAGCTAATAGCGGAAAGGTAGAAAATTACTTTTCCTTCTAATAATAAAGGAAATGGAGATAAGAAAGTGTGCCCTTGTGTGCAGTCAAACATATTAGTGCATATTCATTTAGATAGTATTGCTAAAGGGAAAGACGTCTCACTTCCCCTGGACTTTTTATGCTGGTGGGTTTTGTCTAGATCTAAATAATATTGTTTAATCAATTAATAAAGAAATGCATATGTGATTTATGAATTGGTGGATTTTATGGCACGGTTATAAGATGGGATGCTTATGTTTCCTGTTGCAGTTCTAAAAATGAAGTATAGAATGAAGATGGTCAGATTGGCAAAATACGACTTGAACTGCTTTATGTCATTAATTGGTGAAAAGAAAGTAGAATTCGACTGAGGCACAAGTTGAGGCCAGTTTCAACCTTCAGCTTCTGAGTATTACATTTATGCTATACACAAGTACATAGAAAAATACTGATTAAACTATACAGAACATTTCAAAAGGAACACGTGTGAGCAAAAGTATCTGCAACAGTACATTATTATCAATATTATCGATGGCACTACATAGCACACGCTGGCTCTGTTTGTATGCGTCTCTCAATCATTTGTCAGAATTATTGATTCCAATAAATCTTGCGTGGAATTGTGGGATGACTGAGTGAATCAATGAAGTTGTGCTTACAGTACAGTGTCATATCTCATGTGTCCTCCTCTAGGGTTTAATCCCTCCCCCTGCCGACACCTCCACCACCATCACCCATTTCATTGCCTTGTCTCGTCTCTCTCTCACACACATCACCACACACACACACACACACACCAAGGGCACCTGGCAAATAACGCCACGCTGAATGCCTCTTTTGACTGCTACCTCTCACACAGAAACACATTAAATGCAACCCCAGATGCAGTGACCCGGAGGTATGCATCGATAGGAGCCACACAGTGTCACCCCTGTAATTCCACTCTCTCTTCCGGATAGATCTTATCACTCACATCTCTAACTGCCATTATCAATCTTCCCGGTGCAGCTTCTACATCATTAGGCGAGAGTATTTCAGTAAGAACACCAACATAGGTTTCACTCCTTTCTTCTCCTCCCTTGCATTTATAAGTCCACTGCAGGTTGGCATGGTGCCAAACTGTGCATGGCAGCGCAATACTGCCACCTAAAGGTTCAGTACCACCACCCGTCAAGCCTGACCAACTGACAACACTCTCACTCTGCCTCCCTTTCTCCCCCTGCACTCTTCTCTGCTATTTGTCCTTGTGTGTTTCATTAGATCAGAACTGTGTGTTGTGTAGTGCTGCTTTATTAGCAGAAAAATTAATAAGGCTTTGATAAAAAAGCAGCATGGATTACGTTGAAATTTGAGGCTCATTATTGGCTAATCCTTTTTGAATTGGATGTGTATCAAGTTCCAGACAAGCTTCACTCAGTCCGCTAGTGTGCTTTGAGAGGAGGAAGCTTAGATGATGTGGCAAAGCCTACAGTGACATTCACAATACCACCGCAGCAGACTAATTATTGACTGTTGTTATTGCTGCAGGTGCTGAAAAGGTCTTTTGTGATATTACAATACACACCAAAACAAAGAAAAAAACAAAACATGAATACACTCAGAGTTTTATGAGAAGAGAGGTGAAAAGTCAACTGATTTTTATTATTTTTTAAGTTTTTTGGGGGAGAATGTGTGCAGCATTTATCTATGATGAAAACAGCAATCTGAGTAGAAAGGCAAGAAAAAAATGTTTCTTTCACAAAGCACATTGATTCACAATTAATGTTATGTTGGTACATTTTTACCAGTGATCTAACCTGGGTGCTGAATAGACAAAATAAGGCAAGGCAATCACTCACCCACTTGCATTTTGTTAAATATGAATTAGATATATATTAATGACAAAACATTGTCTATAAGTATCCCCCAAAATTATGCACATGATAGTTGAGTCCATCAAACTCCATTAATTAGCAGTTGTTTAAGTTACTCTCTTTTTTTCATTTTTAAGTTTGAAAAACAGAGGAACTTGCTCAATCAGTATGTCTCCTGTACTCTTTTCTGTTTCTTCACAGTAACTTAGAGTGAGTCTCTAATCTAGACTGGCACTTTAGCACTGTGGAACAGGGCAGTTATAGGCAGTACTTATAGACCAGTAAAAGTGCTCTTTTACCTGCTGTCTGGTGTGCATGGGCCCCTTCGTCTTGAACCCTCCTTGGGAGCTGCACTCTGAGGCACTGAAGTGGTCGGAGCTCGTGGAGGACCTCTTGGAAAGGGTGTCACAGCCCCCAACAAATGTGTTATCCAATGGGAGCTCCTGAATCACGTGATGCTTCTTCACTGAGACCGGCGTGTCGGCCTTGAGGTGGAAGGCCGACTGCGGCGAGGCGGACTTGTAGTGGCGGGCCAGGTCTGGGCTGCTAGGTTTGAAGGTTGTGGTAGGTGTGGCATTCCAATCAAAGCGTCCAATCCCCTGCTCCTCCAGCTCGGTGGGCAGACTGATGGTTCCGTTGATTGGCTCGTGGGCAGGATCGTCAGGTTTGTTCCCCTCAATGGTGACAAAGTTGAGTAAGGAGCTTTTCGGGGATTTCCTTTTCTTGCGCTTTTTCTTCTTGTTCTGCTTGTTCTCCGTGTTGGGGGACATCCATTCTGCCCCCTGTTTTTTCCTCTGTGCAGCTTTGAACCTGGAAGCGTGGCGGCAGCGCAGCAGCACAGTGACAAAGATGACAATAATCACCACTAAGGCGCCGGTAACAAAGGCTATCATTATGGTTAAATAGTCAC
The DNA here is from genome assembly GCA_036023655.1 of Nannoperca australis. Taxonomy (NCBI): domain Eukaryota; kingdom Metazoa; phylum Chordata; class Actinopteri; order Centrarchiformes; family Percichthyidae; genus Nannoperca; species Nannoperca australis. The sequence goes on along the minus strand of JAVQJD010093591.1, from coordinate 9,540 downwards.
CACTTTGATAAGTTTCACTGCTTTCACCAATGTTTTGGTCAATTGGGGTCTCCATGGTGCGACGGATGAGATCATAGATGAGTGTCGAGTTGCCCACAGTGTCATTGACATACAGAAATACCAGCACCAAAGTATGGAGAGATTTGGGATATCCCAGGTCACTAATATTGACCACTAATCTGTGTAAGCCTATGTCAGTCACTGCTGGTTTTTCCTCCAGAGTAATATTCCCTGTGACAGGGTCAATTCTGAACAGACCTTTGCTGTTCCCGCTCACTATGGTGTATTTCAGTTCTGCATTCATCCCTGTATCACCATCTACAGCAAACACTTCTGCTACCACAGATCCTGGGATAGAGGAGAGAGGGACGAGCTTGAAAGATGTGTTGGAGGGGGGGGAGATGACGATGGGGGTGTTGTCGTTCACATCAATGACATTGATGGTCACCTTGGCAGCTGAGGAGCAAGGAGGCCTGCCACTGTCCACAGCCCTGACATCAAAAGTGTAGGAGCTCTGTTGCTCCCTATCAAATGACACATTGGATTTTATCACTCCAGAGTAAGGATCCAGTATAAAGTTCTCATTGTCATTCAGTATGGAAAGAGAGACAGCGGCATTTTCTCCAGCATCAGAATCTGTCACAGTTATCACTCCCACGGTGCTGTATTTAGGAAGATTCTCAGACACAAAGAACTGAAAGTGGTTATGTGTGAACTTAGGGTTGTTATCATTTTCATCCAGCACAGTTACAATAACGGCTGCCTGCGTTTGCAGAGGGGGTGTCCCATTATCTCTTGCTGTTACAGTGAAGAGAAACCTATCCTGATCTTCCCGGTCAAAAACCCTCGATGCAGTCAGGACCCCTGTTTTGCGGTCGAGATCAAAGAATGATGCATTTGGTCCCAGCTGATAAACGATCTCTGCGTTTTTCCCACTGTCTTCATCTGTGGCGCTTAGAGTGGTGAGGAACAGGTCGCGTTTGTTGTTTTCCATAACAGCCAGCTCAATAACTGGCTGAGTAAAAATAGGTGGGTTGTCATTCTCATCCTCCAGCCTCACTCTTACCAAGGCAGTCTGATTCAAGCTTGGCTTTCCAGAGTCAGAAGCTACAATTTTAAAGTTGTATTCCTTGGTCCCTTCATAGTCAAGCAGCGCAGATGTCTCTAACAGATACTGGTTGTCATACACAGCTTTGAGATGGAAGGGCACATCCTTCTCTATAAAGCAAATGACCTTGCCGTTGATGTCAGTGTCTTTGTCTGACACCGTGATGAGAGCTATCTTGGTATTGATGGGATCCTTCTCCGAGAGGAAAACAGTGCCATTAATGGGACTGATTATGTATCTCAGGTCAATATTAGGTGGATTGTCATTAACATCAGTCACATTTATGTTAACAGTAGCTCTGGCAGGGCTAGAGCTGCCATCACTAGCTAGAACAGAGAGCTTATGAATAGCAGTTTCCTCTCTGTCCAGAGGCCTCTGCACTGTAATTAGTCCAGATGTTGTATTTAATGCAAAGAGTCTTTTAGTAGCAGGAGACACCTGAGTCCCAAAGACATAACGTATTTCTGCATTTCCACCTATGTCTGCATCTGTGGCCTGAAGCTGCACAACAGATGTACCAATAGGAGAGTTCTCTGCAATATGCACATCTATCTGGCCCTCTTTAAACACTGGTCTGTTATCATTGACATCTGTTACTGTAACTTGGAGAATGGCAGTGCTAGATTTCTGTGGACTGCCACCATCTTCCACTTTGATCTTCATCACATATGTATCCTTCTGCTCTCTGTCAAGATTCTGCTGCACAATGAGCTGGGGCCACTTCTCCCCCTCAGGTGTCTCTACTATGTCTAAGCCGAAGGCACTTTGCCCATTGATCAGCTCGTATTTGTGGACACTGTTGGGGCCAGTGTCCGGGTCAGTGGCAGAAGGAATAGCAAAGCGGCTGTTAATGAGCGTGTTCTCCGGGATGGAAATGTTGATCACAGGAGACGGGAACATGGGGGCATTATCATTTGTGTCTTTGACAATTATTTTGATTTTAATCAGCCTGAAATAATCATTAGGCAGGATGACCACTTCAATTTCAAAGGAGCACTCGCTGTCCTCAAAGGAAGGACCGGGGCACAACTTCTCTCTGTCGATTCGGTTTGATGTTGTAAATATCTCGCCAGTGCTGCTCAGAACTCGGACTAGTGGGTTATCTCCCGCTTTTGAGACAAGCCGGTACACCAGATTAGCACTTGTTCCAGTGGCAGCATTTGTATGGGAAATGTTTAGGTCCTTTGGTATGTTTCCAATGAGGACATTTTCTTGCAACTCCTCTCTGATGGGGTAGATTAGCTCTTGGGCTATTGAAGGATCTAGCCATATGCAGGCAAGCAGGGCACCCAACAGGTAATAGTCTTTTAGATCCATGATACCGTGAATGTGTTTTCAGCCTTCACAACTCAAACGTTTCTTTCTATGCAACGTTGTTACAGGCAGTGAATCCGTGCATGGGATTGCAGGAATCTTCCTCGGACAAACCTAAGAATACATGACAGTTTCTCTTTAGTGAAATAACTTTGCAGTGCACAGTAATTAAATTAATTAAACAAACATCCCCCCACCCTCCTCACAGTCTGCTGTTTTGTCCACTTTATTATTATTTTTAATCACTATTAAAACCGCCTAAAGGCCTTAATCACAAATTCATAGAAGAAGAAGAAAATCAACAAATACAGTGCAGCAACCATTTAGGCAGCCATTCATTTTTGTTAGTCATTTTCTAAATCCTCCACATTTTATGATCACTACAAATGTTCAGCTCCTCAAACCCCCATGGCCACAAAACTTCACAACACATTACACAGTCTTATTAATTGTTACACTTAAATTGCCTAAATTAAAGAGCTGTGTGTGGGCTTCTAATCGAATAAATACGCATGAATGAAAGCCTACAAAATAAGCTCAGTCAGATGTTGAATTCTTAGTGAGCAACTGAGACCCAATTCTTATCGTACATACCCAAATCCGTTACAGCGCAGGAGAAAAACCGGAGTGTGTCAGCTCATAGTCTTCTCATCCAGTGTGCCTGCGAGCTTATTCGGATAAAGATATCCTCCTCAGTCAGATCTGGCTTTGGGTCCAGGAAAGAGGAAAAAAATATAATTGCCCCACAGAAGTAATCAGACTCAAGAACAGGTTTTAGGTAAAAGCAGCTGGTCGCACAAACTGGGGTAAATTAGAGGCTGAATATGTCGCAGTTCCGTTTCCCCCATTTAACTTCAGGAATGGACAGGATCTACTTGTGCAACCTGCGGTGATTGCGGTGATCAGCGTCGTTCTCCAGCAGACACAGCCAAATGGTCAGTGGTTTGTGGTGTCTTCCATTAGAACGGGTCCCAAAATCAATGCTCATCTCCCGTACACGTCCCGAGAAAACCGGCGTTTTTCCCCACTCGGGCTACCTGTTAAGGTGAAGGCGCAGACGAGGTGAACACTCGTGTCCCGTCATGTTTCAAGTTCACGGAGCTCCATCAATAATCAGCCGAAACAGACACAAGGTTAAGAGAAGATCATCAAGGCATTTATGCAAAAAAAAAAAGAAAGAAAAAGAGAAATCTCGGAGTCGCTCCCACTTGGAAGCGCCAATCTCGAATATAAAGGCTGTTCAGTGTGACACCAATGCGCAGCGTGTATGTGCAGTTTATCCTTGCACTCTCACTCCCAGAGCAGAATATCTTGCACTAACTCTGTGTAAACCCATAGGAGGGGTGGTGAAGTACACCACACCGACCCGCACCCCCCCACCCCGCCGACCCTCGTCATTGGACACCGCCCCTCTCTTTCAGTGGCGTCGACAACCCGAGCAGCTACACGATTGGTCCGAAGTCACGTCACTTAATGCCGACCGTGGGGGTTGTCCGCGGTGAGATGCTCCGTGAAGATGCTGCAGGCTGCAGAGACGCTTAACCAAAACCCCGAGGCTGGAGGGGGGTGATGATGATGACGCCGATGATGATGATGATGAAGCTGCTAGTGCTGCTGATGAGAATGTAGAAAAAAACAGTGTCGGTCCTTTAGCTTTCACACTGTAGATCATTATATAAAGGCAGATAGCAGTCATTGGCTCGAAAGGGACGCATCAAACGCAACCTGTTAGGCTGTTGTCAGGTAGGCTACACTAATTGGGGTGGACATAAAACGCCACAAGACTGAAGCATCTTAAAAAAAGATGCGCTGCAACGGTTTCCGATGGATATGAATTGCCAAGAATAAATAGAGTCATATACAATACAAGCCTTGTGTGAGAGTCGTTAATAATTGCATTCTAGACAGAGAAGCCGTTGTCTAAGCATGTTTGCACGGGGATGCATATTCACTCTCTGTCCGCCACACTTGGCACCCTGCAGCCAGTCATCAGCATGTGTCCGTAAGAAATAACCTTGACAGTTAGTCCTGTCATCAAAGCAATACAGCAGCAGCATGTTGTGCGAGCGCTTTGCGTAATGGGTGAATTGCATTTCTTTTTAAGTTTACTGCCTCGTGCTAGAGCCGTGATGATCCGATGAGGCTGTGCTGTGACTTTGGAAAAGCTCATAACTGCAAATGATCTCACCTGACAAGTTTCAAAGCCACAAGAGGAGGCTGAACTGCGGAACTGAGCCGAGTAACCCCAATATGAGGCGTCAGAAGTCACGAGGTAACTAGAAAACAGCAGATGTAATCAAACAAAGAACAGGAAAACAGAGTCAGCCATACAGATCACACCGCCATTTAATACATACAGCCATCCAATTATTACTTCATTTCAATGCAATAGATAACCGTCAATTTCACCCACAGCTCTTTACCTGCTGCTCCTGAGAAAGGCAAGCTGTAGAGCTCAAAGGCTGAGTAGCCTGCCATGGTGAACACTGCCATCTTGAGGTGCTCTTATACAAATGTCTGAGCTGTGCTGTGAGCTTTATAGCTTCCGAAAACAACCAACTACACATTTCTGAACCAAGACTACAGTTCATGCTCTTTGACAACCATGAGAAGTGAACACAGAATAAATGACACAACGGGTGACTCAGTAAGAAGCAAAGTGTGAATGAAGAGAGAGAAAAAAAGTGAGAATAAGCCCCAGTGTTGGCAAGTGGCTATAGGAGTGATGCAAAGGACATGGGCGCCACCCTGATGAGGTGAGAACTAGGCTGCAAATGTCTCCTGAGAGACTGGCTTATTGCCTGGTCAGCAGTCCATTAGCACAACCAACCTGGTGGCCCGACCTTTCTGCCTCTGGATCCAGCCGTCAGTGTCCTTTGCTGGGAATGAGCAGCTAAGCAAGTGATCTGTCACTTCGGTTTAAAGTCTGACACCCTGATGTGGAGGAAAAAGTGACAACTTAACGGCCTACAGTGGTGAAACACTTTCTTGCTCTGCTGGCCAGCTGGAGTCATTAGGAACTCATCGCTTGCTTTTACTTACTTACTGGGACTGTGTGTGTGTGTGTGTGTGTGTGTGTGTCAGGTTTTTCTGCAAATCAAGGATTATGTTTTTATTTAATATAAATGTACAACATTGCCTGGCCTCTAATGTGTTTGTGTGTGTTAGCACAGGGGCGATTGTGCAGTGATTGGGAGTAATGGGAACGAAGTAAACTTTGAAAGCAAGAAATCCCCACTTCTTGAGTAGAAAGTGTTAAAACACATGTATTGATCACTAGCTCTATCAAACCTCCACAGGTGTATTATGGTCATATTGCATCATGGGCCCGTACAATCTTATTTGTGGCATCTTAAAGATAAGTCGAACTTCACAAACACAGCTGTCGTTGTTCTTCTTATTGTAATTGGTTTCTACTGTGATTATGTGTCACATGACCTTGACTCAGACAGAAGGCCTGATTTAAGCCCAGAAGGGGCTTAAATCTGCAAATGCAGCAACTGTTTAACCTCTAACTCCAAATTTACCCAGTCTCTCAGGTTTGTTATCTCCTTATTTAGTCTGTTTTGATCTGGCTACAGCTAATGTTTCTGCCAGTCAAGTTACTGACAAGTGATGAATAATGTAGTATGCTAATATATGCTCTGGGTCTTGTGGTGTACCTCCTACAATCTCACATCGAAGAGAGAGCCTAAGGGAAGGGTCCAAACCTAAGGCCTTATGATTCCCCATATACCTTGCGCAGTCAATCATACTATTCACCTTGGTTTGATTCTCACACTGACTTATTGACTTGTTCACGCTGTTGAATTGACTTCATGAATAATACAAGGAACAAATATGTTTATCTTTCGTGTCCATTAAATAACAAGGTCAAACAGGTAATTTATGTATTTTCTAACTTGAAACAAGGTCCGACGGAGCTGGTGCTGGAAAATGTAAACAGTTGGTGTCACAACTTTAGGGTTGATACTCAGCCAAGATGCAGCGAACATGACTGAAAGCTGAAGCCAATGTGGAAGAAGAGCCTTAAGATGCGGTTTGTCTAAGTGTCATTATTCCCTCCATAAAACAATTATCAAAGTTTTTACCTAAAGACAAAATGGCAGGTTTTGGAAGAAAGAACAAGCTCCAGAATTTTTGTTTGTGTCTCACTAGTTTAAGCTTTAACATAAGTGGGATTATTCTCTGTCATGGTCCTCAGCAGTGCAGCTGTTGCTGAATGTTAGTGTTGTCTCTTTCCACTGTCTGCATGTTCAAAATAATTCAGCCAGAAGAACTCTAATTATCCAAATACTTTGTAAATCTAAAAAAATATTAAATAACATGCTGTATGTCCTCTTCAAAGAAATAATCATTGTAATGAATACTTATTTTTACCCCTTCCCACCTCAGTTCCTGTCATCAGCTGACTCACACAGAAAAACATCAGTGGGGCTATTATCACATGAACTGAATCCTGCTGCTTGTGATACTGCACCACCTGCCAGCTAAGAAAGCATTAGCATTTAAAATTGAACTTGTGCTATAATAAAATCTTTTGAGTTGTTCTATTCAGAACCAAAGCACTCCTGCAGAAACAGTTGTTTACTTTAACTATACATTTATACAATTCTAACCGAGAGACTTGTTCTTTCATCACCATCACCTTATCACCAAAACGACGTTTTGGCAATATATAAATAGAAAGTAGCCATTTTCTATTCCTATGGCTTAGCTCACTCTTTCTTCTTCCCACTGAGTGCATTGGTTTCATTTGTTCCTTGTCAATATCACAAAAGAGCCACTGCAACTGCTGATGAAAATGTAGGCCTTTTCCCTTAAAACCCTTTTGCCAGCACGGCTACTCTCAAGAGTGGTAATGACCCAGTGGATAATTGGCATCACACATGCTGTGGACCATGAATACTAATCAGAGCTTCTAATCAGGCATCTCCAGCTTAAAAGTTTAGATACATGGGAGTAAAAATTTGGATGGAAAATGTTTTTCGTTTTCTTTGAACGGGATTTCAGTGAAATCAGAACTTTGAATTCACTTGAGCATCTGACGTTATATCACTTAGCAAGGTAGTAACAAGGTACTTTGATATGTTCAGGGACAGAACTGTATAGCTGTGGGGCTTATGAGTTAAAATGTAAATGCTTGCTTAAGGTAATTTATTGATTCACCATATGGAGACCGCATAGACATCCCGTGGTTGCTGCACGTCCTTTACTCCCTGTTGGTTGGTGTAATGCAATTCATAATAATTATTGATTGACACGTTGTTTGATCAAAGAATATATCCTGGGGGGATTACAGTCTTAAAATGCCCAAAGAGCAAGATCACCCTTATAAAAAAGGCTTCTTCTGTCTTTATATCTTCCCTAGGACTGTAATTTGTTCTCTCCATTTGTGTTCTGTCTCCCCTCATTTTTTCCCTTCTTCCTGACACATTTGAATCACATCTCACTTTCCAGACTGTGCACCGAAAAAGGTCAAACAATCTCCCCTGTTCTCTTTTCTTACTGATGTGAAAGCCAGAAGCCTGCTTGTAGTGGTTGAAATAGATCCTGGTCAAGGACTGCTGCAAACCAGGGAAAGAAAGTCGAGCAAGATCCTTTCCTGCTCAGTGCACAGGCTGATGTGACCTTGTGCAAGTTATAAGATATTTGACATGTACTCTAACACCAGTCCTTTTTCAGATCATGTCAATCTGAGTTGCAAATCTTTGACAGGGAACACATGTACATAAAGTTTATCTTTATAGCAGCACATCAAAAACTTTAAAATACACGTTTCTTGTTGGTTTAATCACTATTTATTTTTACAGTACTCTCTCCTTTTTGCCTTTTCTCTCTTTGATCTTAATTTGTACATAGTAACTGGTTGGCATATGTAAATGCAAGACCCCACTTGTCATAGCTTTGAAGAGTTTGTTTATTACTGCCCATAAGATTGCTATTTTTATTACTGACAAGCAATTAGATACTATTTCCTCAAAGGTGCATTATCACACATGCTGTATCAGGCTGTGACATTTCTAAAACAGGCCCCAGTCAAGTGTGAGATGCTTAATGATTTCATATAGTGCTAGATGGGCAGCTACAGACTTAAAGTGACCATTTCTTTTTAAAAATGTCTGGATCAACCTGTGAATGTAGTGCACATTAAACTCATTTATTTCTGGTAGTAATTTTGACTTGGGCAGTGAAGACAGCTTGTGACAAGAGGGAAGACGGCAAGAAAATGTCTACATATATACGAAGACTCTAATGTGTCATCCGAAAGGTTAAACTTCTACATGGCAGTTTTGTCATGCATTAGCCAGGCAGCTTCACATTTACAAAGGGGATGTGGCTAATTAGTCTTTTTCACAGATACCGGACTATTTTACTCATTCTCTGCTGCAAAAAATGTAACAAAGATTCACATATAAGGTCGTTAAGTCACATAAGTTTTCCATCATTTTGTGATAATATACCTTTTTCACAAACAGATTAAAGAAACGAGAACAGGCTGCACCAAAGAGTCCTAAAAAGAATCCTGTCCAACATTTACTTAGATATTATTCACATCATCAGGTTTCAAGTCTGAGATCCTTGTGCAATGCTGCCACCATATCCAAATTAGAAAATACAGTATTTCAGTATGTATGCTAGTTTTTTCTCTTTTCAAGTAGGATATGTTAAGTGTTCCTCTTTGTTTTGGAGTTAAATTAAAACATGCACATACAGTATGTAACAGAATAGCTAAAGAATTATGAACATTACCATATTTAATTGTCACCATTTTAAATATTACCCTCCAATAGCTAGCTTGACGAATTCAAATATATATATATATATATATATATATATATACAGTGGGTACGGAAAGTATTCAGACTACTTTAAATTTTTCACTCTTTTATTTCAGCCATTTGCTAAAATCAAAAAAGTTCATTTTATTCCTCATTAATGTCACTCAGCACTCCATCTTGACAGAAAAAAACAGAAATGTAGAAAGTTTTGCAAATGTATTAAAAAAGAAAAACTGAAATATCACATGGTCATAAGTATTCAGACCCTTTGCTGTGACTCATATTTAACTCACATGCTGTCCATTTCTTCTGATCCTCCTTGAGATGGTTCTACTC
>JAVQJD010093588.1:0-42434 GCA_036023655.1 Nannoperca australis | reverse complement strand
CCTCCACTCTTCCCTTTAAGTGCAGAGCCATGCAGCACATGTCAACACCCCCCCAGACACACACACGAGCCACTGCCAGCCCTGCATACAGCCATGAAAGCCCCATAAAGTCACCTTAGGATCCTTCTGTGTTCCAGACGAGCCCCTTCTTCAGTCTTCCTCTCCTCTGTCAGACTTCTCTCTCTCCTCCTCTCCTCCTTTCCTTCCTTCCTTCCGTGCTGTCCGTCCGTCCTTCCCCTCTCTCTCTCTTCTCTCTCTCTCCTTCTCTTCGTGTCGGTGCTCGGTCAGTTCCCAGCGTTTTTCCCGAGCCCCTCCATATCCGCCCCGCCAGTCGTTTCTACCACCGAGCGAGCGTACCTACACACACGCGCACACACACACGAGCCGCTGCGTTCCTATAGTCTCTCTCTCTGTTTATCCCTCTCTCTGCGCTGGCGCTCTCTCTCCTCTGTCGGCAAAGAGCTCGGCGAGTGTGTGTACGTGTGTATGAGTGTGTGCGTGGACGTCGTGTGTGTGTGTGTGTGTGTGTGTGTGTGTGTTTCTGTGCTCTGCCTTGCCCCGCCAGCAGCAGAGGACTTCCCCTGGCGCCCGCCCCAGGTCCTAGTGCTGGTAGAGTTCACTGAAAGAATGCTATTGTGTACGGAAGGTACAGCCAAAGATCGTCTATGATTTTGACAAGACGATTCACTCATTCTTTTGGCCATTATTGCATCTTTGACAATGTAGCCATTTTTAACCAGGTCTATAATACATTAACATTTAAAATAAATAAGACAAATAGTAGTATTTAATAAAAATAATAAAAACAAGAATGACCATAAAACATATTGTGTTTAGCCACAGCACAAATATACTTGTCTTCAGCAAAGTCTACTTTGGAATATGCTATGAGCACATACACACACAAACTAAGAACATTGTTGTTTTTTAAACTCAAAAAAGATTTAGCCTTATGTATAATTGTCCAGTTCAGAAACCACAAACATAACTTCAAAAATGCATCAAGGCAGACATTTGCACATCATACAAATCATCTTGCTATAGGCTATGTTGTTTTTAACTTAGCAACTAGCTGCCGATAGCTGCTGTTCAACCTGGCTAAGGCTCATTTAGAGCAGTTAACATCCAGAGTAAAATGTAGGGTTTTTCTCAGCAAGTTGTTTTGAGTCTGTACCTGAGTGGTCGCTATGGCAACAGCAGGGCAGAGGCAGAGGCAGAGGCAGAGAGCCATGCAAGGGTGTAGGAGCCATTATAGATGGAGGATGGAGGGGGACATGTCCTCTGCACATGATCACTTCTGAGCTCTGTCTGACTTGTTCAGACTATATTTCATATTTTCACAGTCTGTGCTGAAGTCGATCAGCCTTTAAAATCACTTCCTTTATATAATGTGTGAAAATCTAGCCCAGGTCCTCACCACCACACACACACACACACACACACACACACACACACACACACACACACACACACACACACACACACACACACATAAGGTTCCCTCTCATCCACTTCCAAAATAGTTTTGAAACTGCATTTCTGTGTAAAGCACAAGCAAGAACTGCATATATGAGACGGCATACACCGTTTTATTACCAAGTGAGCCATCCTCTCAAATGTGCTCAATCTTTGGTGCAGCTACCTTCTTCCTCATCTCCCCACACCTCCCTCCCTTTTCTCCCTTCCATCCTTCTTCAGAGCGTCATCAGGTTGCCATAGCAACGGCCCGCCTATGGGAGACAGAGATCAGATCATTATGGACCATGGGATCCAGAAACTGAAGGACATGCCTTCCCTGTGAACACAGGAAGTGGAAACCCTTAACAGGAAAGCTTGAACTCCTTCTTAGTTAAACAGGCAGTGTAGCACCGCATAGCTCTGCGTGAGGAAGTTTTACTGAGTGGTCTTTGGGGTAAAAAGGAGCTCTGATGATCCATTTAAGCCCTTCAAAAACATAAGTAATGCATGTCTACTATCCCGGCATGTTGCTAAAAATAAACCAAATTTGATGAGATATGCCAGATGAGATGTAAACACGTTGCCTCAAGAAACAGTTAACCAGAACTTGCTAGCACACTTCTGAATTAATGGATCTGACAGACGTGGCAGTGATCAGTCTAGTAAAAGCCCACAGACAGGAAATCCAAATGCGCTCTCATTTTATTTATGGGCGGAGAAATCAAAGCAGGAAAAGTGCATTGCAGCATGTTCAAGTTGAGAGATGGAAGCACAAAATTCACTAAGGAAACTGTTTTGTTTGATAAAGATCAAAGAGAATTGTTGGGAGAAAGAAGTGTGTTTACGAGTCCTCGAATCCAGGCTGCTTCTTCCTGCCCCTGTTAAAGTGGGAGGCTGTGTGTGTGTGTGTGTGTGTGTGTGTGTGTACGTGTGCATATGTGTGCGTTTGTACTCAGAGCCCAGAGGGCTGCATTAAGCTGAAGTGACAGTGGGGATCTTTTAAGATGTCTTCCAAAGTTTGAGATCTTATCTCTGAGCCCCAAATAAAGGGCGAGGAGATGAGAGGAGAGGAGAGGAGAAAAAAAGACGAGGAGGAGTAAAGAGAGATGAAAGACAACACAGAGGTGGTGATTTTTAAGGTCAACAAGTTACAACAAAAGCTCAGCTGTTTATCTGCACAAGAAAATCAGGTTCAAATTTCTAAAGAAATTGAAACTCTTCAGGTAATCTGATATGTTTAAAGTGTGAAGCTGGTGTCAAGTCATTCTGTGTGCAACCAACCATTATTGATGACTAATACAGTGAATGTAAACACAAATACTGTGGGTAATCCAGTGTACAGTAAACATTCATTACACAACATCACTCTCAAACCCTTTCTGTGTATTTGCTGTGAGTGTGAAGGGGTCTGACACTGCTCTGTGGACTGACTGTAGGTTACCACAGGTTTACAATAGTGACCCTTTTGTAGATATATCAATGATGACTTCTAATCACCCCTGTCAAAAATGTTTGCCACTATCGATCACAGAGATGCTTCAGTAACTCATGTAACCACCCGAGTCAGACTGCTGCTGTGTGTCAGTGCCAGACGACAGCATGACTGCCGGACTTGTCAACAAACATGACACCTTATTAGGCAGATTTTTTTTCCTTAAAAGCCCAGCTTCCAAATATGAGCGATGCGGTGTCCTGCACGAACACAAAGTATTCTGCCAAAGTTAGAACAGTTTTGGTTGTTTCACGTCAGAGATTTCTGTCTATTTCATTTAGTCTCTGCTCTCCTCACTAGAGGCTGACATTTGTAAAGGGATTTCTGTGGGATCCCTGCAGGATGGGATTCAATTTCACCATTCATACGTGACTGGGACGGGACTGGAAAAAAGTAAAGGGGAGCGGGACAGGAATCATATTAATAGGTCTGTTTTTATATATAAATGTACAAATCTAATATGAATGAACACTGTTTTCTTTATTTTGAACATAATGCCAGTGTGTATTAATTCTCACCTGTCTGCTCTGGTGGCTGGTTGGTTGCAGTCACACAACACAGGAACGGGATGGGACAGGAGTGAAAATCTACTCCCTTTTCAACCTCTACTCAGCGGTTTTGAAGTGGGCATGGGTCAGTTGGGAAAAAGGTGGCCACCAATCAGGATTTAGCAACATACAAATTGAAGTCTCATGTCAGTTGTTTGCTGATGATGCCAATAATCAACCCACACCCACATTACATTATTTTGTGTTTTCCGTATCTATATTATCTCTATACAGCCTGTTATGTCACCAGAATCCAGCTGGACGTTACATGCTAAAACCAATAAAGTGCAGTAATCATTCTGGTAGGATTAAGAGTTAGAGATTAAGGCTAATGGTAACGGGGTGAGATGGGCTAAAATCCAGTATCTAATGTTCGCAGGCACACATACTATATGCACTTAGTGTAAACACACACACAGACACACAAGTAGAGCCCAGAGACAGTGAGCGGCCAGGGAGGCGTCCACCCATTCATGAACCTTCATTCTTAAAATGGGGTTGCCTTCTTGGCCTGTCTACCCAGAGGCCTCAGCCGGGCAGAGGGGTGGGTCAGCAATCATGTGTGCGACAGGAAACAGGCAGGCGTACTGGCTGTCAATCAAACAGCCTCTTTATTTCCTCTCAACGTTCTGTCTCTCCATGTGTGTTTCTCCGCTTTTCACTTTCTCTTTTTTTCTCACCCCGTCTCTCCCTTAAGTCTGACAAGCAAAAGACTTTCACTTACTTCAGAGAGGGAAAATAAGTGAGAGGGAGGTGTAAGAGTCTCCCTGTCGCCTTATACCATTCCCCCTCTCTTTCTCTCTCACACACACACACACACACACACGCACACTCTTTGTCTCACATGTCTGAAAGACAGCTAGCAGTGGTTTGTCATTGTAACAGTTTAGTGGACTGTGTTTCCAAATCATCCCTCACACTTTTTCTGCAGACAGGCAGACACATAACATTCCTCAGAAGACAAGCTAAGAGAGAGAGAGAGAGAGAGAGAGAGAGAGGAAGTTGTATACTCTCTCTCCATCTCTTTCCAAATGCAGCTGAGTGCTCCACACGGATCGATAGTAATCCTCGGTGGGAGCCGTTTATTTTGGAATGTGTGTGAGGCCCAGTGGGTGACAGAATACACATTCACACTCACACATGCGTGCAACATTATAAATCTTGATGCAGCTGGGGTGGGTGCTGCGCTTGCACACATAAGTACCACACCGCACGCACTGGTGCAGACAAACTGACACACAAACTTACGCACAATGACACGAACACACTCAACAAGCTCAGGGCCTGACAATCAAAGCCTCCTGTTGGGCTGGGCTCTCTTCTCTCCTCCACTGAGCAGAACTCACAGGGCTCCAGGCTGGAGGAGGGGACCCAGTGTGTCTCAACACCGTCCCCTGCCAAGGTCTCTGTTTCTGGGGATGGCAGCTCTCAGCAGCTGGCTAGGCTGGAGCTCTCTGTATGCTGACTCCAAGCCGTGGGCTGTCTATTTCTGCCAGGAATTTATAATTCCACACAGAGGAACTTTTTACCTCTCACCAATAAAAGCAGGGATTCATTTTTTATAATTTAGACACTGTACAAAAACAGGTCACATTTGTGTGTGTTTGTATGTGTGTGTTCTTTTTGTAATAAATGATCAGTTTTGTGGTAAAATCAATTATTTTCAATGGAATCGACGCAATCAGTGGATTGACTTGTGGGGTAGAAATAAATTTGATGGAAACACAAATTTCTGTTGATGATCAATAGCAAACTATCTTGACAGTGCTGACCTTTTAGGGAAGCTAAGCTAATAAGCCATGGTAGCTTATTAGCTGCGTGGAACGTTTTATTTTAGCCTTTTCTGCCACAGAAGAGACATGGTATTTAGACATTTATCAGACAGTAGTGAATGGTACAAATCTCATGAATAAACTGTCTTAATTTATTGTCCCGTTAGCGACCGAGCTAACAAGTTTACTAACAGACAGGTGGCGAGCTAGTTGCTCACAGAGAATTTTCTTTTGCCTCTCTTCAATAACACTTAAATGATGTACAAGTACAGAAAAGTACAAAACAAATGTAAAAATATATATATACTAGTGTTGGCTGTTAGCTAGTACAGTTAATCAACTAGTCCTACATCAGGAAGCCTTAGCACTTCCTGTTTCATGAGGATGTGTAGATGAGCTTTGCTGTGGCACTTTCTGGTATGAATGGGTCTAAAGAAGATAATCAGCAGCAATTTATTAAGAACATCATAACTTAGTTTTTTGACCATGTTGTTTGGCACCTTTACCAATTAACACCCATTTGCTGCACATCATTTAAGAAATCACTGCAAATAGGCTATTAAACTTTCAGATGGGATGCTTCAAATGATTTGTATTGGGGTCCAATAATCACAGCAAAACCTCTGGAGGGTTTGTTTGGCAGCGTGCTATGAGGCGCTTGCCTGGGCTTGCTGTTGGACTTTTTTGGGGATCAGTTTGGATCTCTGGGCAGAAACGTTCCCCTCAGAGGCAGCCAGCCAGTCCCCTACCCACCCACAAACACAAATACACACACACACACACACACACACACACCTGTGCTTTGCCTGAGATCATTGCCTTATCTGAAGCAATCTAGCAGCACTTCGAAATCCCGCTGCCTTTTCTTTGGGGAAAAGAGAGTGTAGTCAAAATCACCAAAAGCAGGGAAAAAGAGCATAAAGTTGGAATTTTCAACATAAAATTGCATGCTAGGAAACACCACGCTGCAGTAAACACTGATGAGAAAATTGATCTTTGCTAACATGAATCCATTTAGTTAATGCTTTTACACAGAATGAGCAGTTCAGGGTTTAAATTGTGGATATTATTTCAAGATAATTTTATGCCATACCGTAATAAAATACCTTTGTTTCATTACATGAGCTATACAAAACTGTCTAGCTGATATCCTATTTTAAATAAAAAATAAGGCCAAGTTGAAGTAAGATATCGGACCTTTCTATTATCAGATGATATATCTAACCACTGAGCAACCTTAGTGCCCTTAAAAAGTTCAGTAAGGCTACAATAATGGTGCAGTAGGGGCATATGCTGTATGTTGCTCTATAGGCACATGGGACCTGACCACTCAACTATCTCTGATAGTCTTTGCAGCAGTCAGCAATACAGACATATCCTCAGCAATACACCCTTATCCTCAGCCATACAGCCAGCTTAATAGTGTACCTCCTTCAATGTAGTATAATCACCTCTTGTGACAACATTCATCCTCAGGAGTCTATCTATCTCCTCAAATACCCTCACACCAAAAGATAAAGACATTAGAGACTATGGGATTTGGAGAGAGTTAAGAATTGGGTCTACTGTCTGCGATGCACAGTCATACAGATCTGGAACACATGGGAAGTTTGGGATCTCTCTAACAGATACCATCAAATGAGCACAGCAGAGCGGCGGGGCAGGCTGGAGCAAAGCTCAGCGTGTTGCTGAGCTCGTTGGGAGGGTTTCTGCTGTTCGCAGCTGAGCCACCGCCTTTCAAAAGAAAAAATGGAAAAACGTTTTAAAACAAAAAGACAACGGTGAGGAAATTATCTGTGAGGCACCATGTGGGAATGATTAGAATCCTAACACGTGCTTGCTGGGAATGACTTTTACAATGATACAATGAATTACAAACGCACAATCAGATTAGCATGGTATTGAAATAAAAGGTCAATAAGAAAATGCTTATGCCATATGTCTTCCCTGTGAATCTATAAACTCGCTTTTCCCTCTCCACTCTTGTGTCGCCCCTCACACTCTCCCATCCGTCTCCTCTCTCTTTCTCCTCCCTCACTCGTTGTCCCTGGGTGGGATGAGTCATCGAAGAGAGAGAAGAAAAGAAAGGAGAGGAGGTGTATTTGTGTGTACATGTATATGTGTGTGTGTGTGTGTGTGTGTGTGCATGTGTTGTGTCATTCCTCCTGAGGTGCTGTGCCCTTCACACTCCCTCTCAGCTTCATGTCAACCTTGCTGCTAGAGTGCAGACACACGCAACAAAGGTACACACATGCACACACACACACACACACACACACAACTTTACTCTGATATCTCTATATGTTGTTTTCTCTGGTCTTTTGTTCAGAACTACAGGTGTTAAACCTCACCATTGTGTAAATCATATGATAGGATGAAACCACCTACATTGTGGCCACCTACATTTGTTTCTTGTCAACAATGAAGTCACCCACAAGGGTTTTACTGTTGCTATCCCTAACAAACATGCACGATACAACAGGAATACTTCTTTTAACAACCCCCTCCCCCCTAATTTTCACTTAAAAAATTCAAATATATTGAGATCATTCCATATCTTGCATTTTACTTGAAGGCAACTTAACATGTATTTGAAAGCCCCAATACTGTATGTAGAATTTAAAGGTATATTATTGAGTTGTAAGTATGTAAGTATATTTACATTTAGCGATCATGACCAAAATTCTTTATTTGTGTCCTTTAGGCATAAAAAATGCTTAATCCATTTCCTTCCTCACAACACATTTGCAAAGCCTATTTTCAAAATACTTGAAATTCTGCATTGTTAACATCCATGTTGGCTAGCTTGCAGTTTTTCTCTTCCTATACCTTCACTGGCGCATTGCTACATTTCCTGGCACATTTCCAATCGAAGCTACTTCTCTTATGATACAGGGCATGTTAACAACGAGACTCTAATGGCTGATTACCTAGAGCACCTATAGAGCAGACAAGGGCATAAACACCTAAAATATGCATCAGTCTTCTAAGGAGGGGCAATACATCTCTGTCACTTTACCACCTGTGTGGTTGTCCACTTTTGACAAACTGGATCTTGAAATTTATTTGTCCTGTCACTGTGGCAAGTGATGGATTAGTGGAGACATTTTCAAAATGACAAAGGTTCATGAAATGGTGATAATATAATAACAAGTCCTAGGTCGTTCCCAATACAACATACAGTATATATAGGTTAACAATAGTTAACAATAACTATGTCGTCATGTTAACAATGATAAACATGTGGTTAACATTGTGAAACAGCGTTGGTTACGTTTAGGCACCAAAAATACTTGGTTGGGTTTAGGGAAAGATCATGGTTTGGGTTAAAATAATTACCGTAGTAACACAAGTTAAGTTATGTACGGAAGTTAAAATAAGTCAACGTTGACTTTTGGTTTCACATGGAACAGCAGTCTCCTGGGTGAAAGTCCTGTCTTGTTTGGGTCGTAATAGGCTGCCTGCACAGTTGATCTATATGGTCATAGTGTTTTGGAGGACACTCTCTTATGTAACTATAAAAACATTTCCAGGGAACAAGGTTTGGCTAGCTGTAAGCAAGTGTGTGAGAGTGTGAAATGTGAGTAAGCTATGTATAATTACTCAATTTGTGTGAGCAGTAAGAAAACAATATTGTCCCACAATGCAACTCACGATAGAAGTGAAGGAGCTACTCAAAAGCTGCTCTTCGGAAAAAGTGAGAAACTTGGACGCATAACATCAGCTCACAAGACAAACAAAATAAATAAACCTAGACTTCTGTGACTTTTTCTTTGTGTGTGTTCAACGTATCCTGTAAAAGAACAGTTTGAAGCCTAATAATAAAGAATAATATTAAAAATGTATGTGAATGATCGCAATGGCCTTTTAAATGGACAGAAATTGTTGTATTTTCAATGATAATGAAATAACATTACATTTTTATATTACCCAACAATTACAACTTCATAATTGCATGACATATTTAAAGTGATGATGCAGTAATAACAAATTACTCTTTTATCTTTTAGTCCAGATCCCATGACATATTAGCTTTGGACTAATATAATAATGTGATGTTATTCCTTTATTGTTATTCATATTCACTTAGAGTCAGGTTTTTGCTACATTCTGATAAATTGTCATAGAGTCCAGCATGTTTCCTTCCAGATGCCTTCTGTCACTTTGTTGTTTTGTTGTTTTGGCTATACCTTTCACCCAGACTGACCAAACATGAGTAATATAACATTCATCAGCAACCCTCATTTTCATTTGAAGTGTGTTTATTTCACATAGCATCAACGTTTCCTGTTCAGCTGTGGCTGTTGGAGGAGAATCAGTCTAAATACTAAATTATAGGGAGTCTGATCTGACCGGACTGCCACGGAGCTGTCCAGAGAGACAGAGAGACAGACGGATAGAGAAAGAGACGGACACTTCCCCTCCCTCTCAGTAGTCTCTCTCTTAGACAGCCAAAGTGGAACGGCTATAAGATATTTGGCTTACATTCGCAGCGACAGGTCGGCCTCTGTGCACTCTTGCCAAATGTTCGCCGCGGCTCAGTCCAGTGCAAGTGATACAGACCCAGCTCATCACCCAAACATAAATAATTTAATAAATAAACAAAGCACACCTTCAGACATGCTCATCATTTCTTGTGCATGGCCGCAGACACCGGCTGGTATTCACACAAGTGAGCTTTTAAATCCTCCCTGTGCACACATGGATACACGAATAACACACACACACACACACACAAACGCACATTAAGTAACCAAGCAGCGTGCAGCCCTCCAGAGTGCTGTACTGTCATTTCCATAAATACTCTTAAAAGGTGCAGCCAAAACCATGGAAGGGTGCGATTGCCTCTCGGGCTAGAAACGCACAAAAAAAAGCTCTTTTCTCTTTCAAGAGACTGTAGGAGAGGATGACCCACTTAATCGAACAATTTGGAGCGCCTGCGTATGTGTGTGTGTTTCTGTGTGTGTGTGTGTGCGTGTGTGTGTAAAAAGGCCTCCCAGTGCCCGGA
The DNA here is from genome assembly GCA_036023655.1 of Nannoperca australis. Classification (NCBI taxonomy): domain Eukaryota; kingdom Metazoa; phylum Chordata; class Actinopteri; order Centrarchiformes; family Percichthyidae; genus Nannoperca; species Nannoperca australis. The sequence continues at coordinate 32,156 of JAVQJD010093588.1, read as the reverse complement.
GACAAACAATAAACAAAACCAATGAGCTTATGGTATTGCAGAAACATGGTGTGATGGCTGTCTTGCAAGAATTACATGTGTGTTTATGTGTGTGTGTGTGTGTGTGTGTGTGTGTGCAGAAGAGAACTGTGTATGTGTTCTACATTTATGAGTCACAAACAGCTTTTATTTCTCCATCTACTGCACAGGTATGTTTAACGGTGGGAACACTGTGCAGGGCATGACCAGAGGTTTTATTGTGTGTGTTTGTGTGTGTGTCTGTCATTCCCAGAGCTGCAGCCGTAATGATGCCTTCCATCTGCTGTTTGGAGCCGAGTAAAGTGGAGTGAGGTAGAGGTGGGGGTTGTGTATGTGTGTGTGTGTGTGTGTGTATGTGTGTGTGTGTGTGTGTGTGTGTGTTATGTGTGTGGGGGGGTCAATCCTGGTTTAGCCTCTAACTGCTCCTGATGTCACCCATGCCAATTTTTTTTAAATGTATTTGCTTATGTTTCCGTCGTCTTTTACACAAGAACTACTTACTGCAGAAAGTAATTGTTCACTTTCATTACTGGCTCATGAAATGCCTCCATTTAATTACAAGGCAGCATGCTAAGGGCATCGCTGGATTCTCTCTCCTTCTCTTTTATTTTCTTGTTCTTTACTCTATCACTCACACTGCCCCCTCTCTTTCCAGCCATTGAGATCCACTTTCATCTCCTTTTATAAAGCCATGAAACATCAGGCAGCGGCTTAAATCCATCATGTGATTGCTGTAAAGACCAGGAGCCACTGCATTGGCAACAGGAGCCAGACGGACGCACAATTTGCACAACACTCGCGGGGTCAAGGTGTCTGTGTGTTGTTTGGAGTATCAGGGTCGCAAAGCCGCCGAATACACACAATGCAAAGTGATTGCAACCGAGCCCACTGCAACATTAGCTGGCTATAGTTTGACATGCTACTCATACACAGGCTCGCAGGAATACAAGACATGCCATAGAGGGGGCAAATCTCACAGCTCAGGTAGCGCTGCGTACACATCCAGAGACACAGGCTGAATAGAACACTAATGGGATTCAATTTGCTTGGTCCTCCAGAGCCCCGATACAAGCCGCACAGCCTAACACAAATATCACTCACAGAGCGCACAACACAGAGAGCCATTCACAAGAGGAAGGACAACGAACGCGGGCACTTTCAACAGCCAGACTTCCTACATGCTGTACTACTTCATAAAAAACTCCCAAACAAAAAATTTGGAAACTAGTATATTAACGTGTATTTTAGAATTGAGTGGCTGTAATGGATGCCAATCCTCCATTTGCACTGTAATTGGTTTTGGATGATTACATAATTATCATATATTACATCAACCTGTTAAACCACCATTTATTTTCATGTGTGTGAATAGGATGTGATGGATTTCTCTTGGGGATGAGAAGTGTTTCAGTAAGTGGGTTAAACCAACGGACTCTATTATGGTGGCTATTACTATGTGTCTATGTGTCTTTTTTTTTTTTAAAGCCACTCAATTAAAAAAAATGCACTTAACCTATTATTTCTCATAACCCTGTTCCCTAAAAGTTCCATTCATAGACAACTATGTATGTGTCCTGTGAATGAGAAACATTCAACTCATTTGATTTGTTTTCAATATCCACAGCTTTTGGCTAAGGCATGATGTCATCCACTTGGTTAAGCTTAGGATAAGGTCTTGGCTATGCTGACACAGGTTGTGTTTTTGATATTTAACCAAAGCCATGATCCTTCCCTAACCTTTAGTCAGGTCTCAGAGGCTTGTAGGGAGGAGGTCAGGGTGGATAGATGAGTCAAAGGCTTTTGTTTTAAGTTTTGCCACGTTTATGTCTAGCGTCGACACTACTGCAGCGTTTTATATAAACCCTAAAACAGAGATAGTATAACATATACTATAACAATGAAGCACACACCCACGCCCGCTTCCTGATTGGGTTTCATCAACCACAACATGTCCTTCTCTGATTCGCCAGGCCCCGGTCACGTGACCCTTTCCCAGACGAAAATAACAAATTACAACACTTACTTTCCAGGCATGTAGTATGGACATATTAGTGTGTATGTAGTCAAAGAAGTGTGTAACTTTGACCTGGGAGAACGTGCCCATTAGTGTTTCTTCTTTTAAAAACAAAACGTTTCTGTTCCTAACTATAGCTTGACTATACCTTTGACAATTCACAAATTCGACATTTTAATCATTTCTGTAATGGTCATTTGTAACAGTTTTGAAGTCCTGCCTCTGGTGTCAAAGTCCTGTGCTTTGTATGCTCACCAAGCACCCTGACCTTAGTGTGACACTTCCTGAATTGGAAAACAACATTTTCTGTGTCTCAATTCAGGGTGCGCATCCTTTGAAGGCTGCATTTGAAGGCCGACTGCGTCACAGCGGCACAACAAGGCCGTCCCATTTGGAAGGCTCCTTCAAATGTGAGCTTCTTTTCCCAAATTTGAAGGATCCAACAGCTGTATCTTTTTTGCGGCTCATCCGATCCCAGGATTGAAGAGAATATGGCGTCCCCAAACGTACCATCTGCAGCAGCCGGGCAAGATTACTCCTGTAATGTAAGTACTGGGTTGTAACTCAGTGAAATAACTAACGATAAAAAGTTTTAAAAAACCAAGTAGCCTTAAGCACCTCAAACCTTAACTCACAGCTGACAAGGTTGCTAGGCGACAGGAGATTCTCATTTAATAACCCTTGGTTTGGCCTTCGGATGGGACCATTGTAGACTCCTTAGAAAGATGCACCTCCTGAACTGAGACTCAGCTATTGTCAATAAACATATTACAGGCAGCAATTATGTTTCCTCCAAAACATTTTTAGCAGAGACTATTATCAGTATATTATTACATTTAGTTAGCGACAGGGTTCAGAAACAAGTGTTTATTTAGCATCTTTATGGATGTGACAATGTGACTGCCACAGCTCTTTGAGTCCTTTTTCTGTTTAGGGAATATTTCCAATTTGCACTGCTCCTTTAGTTTGTATGTATGTGACGTGTGTATAAAAGCTTACATACTATATCTGTGCTGAAAGTGACACAGTGAGACAGTGTTGTATGTTTGACTTAAAGCTCTGGAAGTAAACAGTTGAAGTTTAATGAAGTTTACTTGTCAATAAGAAAACCTCTTAATCTTTATATTTAGTGGTATTCCCCTTTAAGCAGAGCCAAGACAACGTGCATTTCCTTCAAAATGCTGTAATGCATTTGGCTGTGTGAGCGTTAAGTGCGTCCCCATTGAGTCAGGCCTGACCCTGGTGGCAGCGCCGAGGGCCGTACATCACTGTGACCTTTCTGAGCACCGCTGCAGCCCGCTGCCTTTGTTTGACTAACGGGTCCCACACAAAGCGACTTTTGACCAACAACAGAGAGAGAAGGAGGGCAGAGATGGAGAGATAGCGACAGAGGGGAGAGGATGAATGGATAAAGGGACAAGCGTCGGCTGGAGGTCCGCACTAATGGCCCCTGTGTGTTTTGTAATTAGGAGCAGTGTCAAGAGACGCAGGGGAAGAAATGGGGGTGTTCAGACGATGGGCGAAGAGAAATGGGCCAGGAGAGAAAGGAAGACGGAAAGAGGAGCGATATCCAGACAGACATAATAATGCCAGTGTAAGAAAGAGAAAGAAAGAGGACACAGAAAAGAAGAGGTTAGAGGCCAATTAAGAAAGAACTGGAGAGGCTGACTTCTAAAGAAAGCCAAGAGAAGGAGCTCCCATCGTCTGATCAGTAACTGATCTTGTGCCATTGTACCTTCTGCATCCATATGAGTGTGTAAGTGTGTGTGTGGTGGGGCTGAAACTGAGTTTCAGTTTAAGAATGGACTCTCTTCTCATACTATTAAGCCCTTGGACAGCACTTTCTGGAGGCAAACTTAACCATGATGATAAGAGGAGCACATGTTTTTATCTGGTATTCAGGCTTATCAAGCTTACTTTGAAATTCAAGTCAAATTATTTTGCTATGCTGACAGTCTCCATGAAATTCACTTGTTTCATGATAACACCATATTCAAGACATTTGCTTGAAAAAAGAGGGGATTTTATGGGCTGTTTCTTATCACAAGTTGTTGTTTACTACAGTGATAGATCAACAATACTGTATAATCTTGATAGACATGAGACTCCTTAAGGGTAATTATTCAGCTACTGCTGCTGGTTCCAGGAGTATTTCCTCTATTTTGTATTTTTTTTTATTTTAGGCAATATTCTAAATGTTACTTAACAGAAACACAGGACTATCCCACACAGTACAGCAACCCCCCATGTTTATGTTATGGGCACCAGTTTTAATTAGTTCAACTTTCTCAGTTTGGCATGGAGGACATGTCTAAATACTACAATACCCATGAACACTCAACAACATTGTTGCAGGTGAGAACAAAACATGGCACCACGGTTGCTGAATTCATCGAAAACAGATTTAAGCTTCACATTGTAGTATTGGTTTTCTTAACACTGTAATCTCTAGCTTTAGCTAGGCACATAGCAGAATTTGAAGCTCTGTGATTGGACATTTCTTGCCGAAATAAACCCTTGGAGGTGTAGTAAACTTCTCCTCTGAAGTTTTAATGTACAGTTTAAAACAGTTTTTACCTTTGACTCCTTACCAAAGAGCCAGATATTTTCTAACAAAGTTGTTCATCTTTTGTGTATGGGAAAACTGAATGGAACGTTTTGAACCAGGGGCACCTGAAATAGCTCCTCCCAATTTGCAAGTCTATAATGCTGCAGCTAAGACTGGTGACAACAGCTCACAATTGGCTGAGTAACGCTTTCCGGCACAATGTTTTTTTTTCCAATGTACACATCCGTCAGAAATATAGCAACTTTCAGAGAAAACAATAGAGAAATTTGTTCCAGTAAAAATATCTCATGAAATGCTAATACATTTGACCAAAAGAGCTAAAATCAGACTGTACAATGAAAGCTACTTGTATAGTGGTATTTCATGGAAAGGAGAAGCTAGCTGTCCCACACTATAATGTCTCATCTGCAGGAAAAAGTGTCCAATGGGTGTCAAATAATAGTGCTAAATGCAAACTGAATAAAACATTTAGAGATAAAACACACATCTTGATCCAGCAAAGATCTGGAATACCATTAAGATAGGCAAATAAATATGGCTATATTATTTCAAGTAATGCTGTCAAAGAAAATCACTTGGTAAGGATGCCATGGTTTAAAAATGTTTTGGAGCCACTGCTGTACGTTCAGTACTGCTCAGTGTATCCATGCCTCAACCATAATGACTGCTGGGTAGAACCTCATTGGCACTGTGTGTTAGAGAGCATCATGAAGGTTTTGTATGTGAGGCGTCCTGTACATGCACTATATGTGCCTATGCAGCTCCTTGTCCCTTGTGTGTGAGTCTGTATTAGCACACATGCATGTGTGAACGCTTTTATATGTGTGTGTCTGCTGCACATGCGATGAGGGATGGACATCACCAGGGCAGCTCTACGAGTGAACGAGGCAGATCAGTCAAAGACTTAAAGCCCTGCTCCCCAACGCAGGAGACAGACAGGCTTTGATGTTGATGTGAACAAATAAAAGGAAGCCAAAATGAACGGGATGGACCATTATCTTCCGTGGAGAGGCCCTCCCATGGAACTGATGATGCTTTGCCTCCAATCAGGAGTGTGAGGAGGGGGAGGGATGGATAAAGATGGAGAGAGAGAAAGAGGAGAGGGTGTGTGTGAGGGGAACACACACACAAAAAGACTGGGAGAGAGGGGGTAGGGGGTCCAGAATCCTATTGATTTCACTCTGGTGCTAAATCCAAATACTGCAGTGTTCTATATTTGCTAGTGTGTGCAGCCTCTTAAAACAGGCATTTGTAATGCAAGACCCACTTTAACACCGCAAGAGGTCAAGTAAGGATGATCATACTGAAAATGCTTTATATATATATATATCCACCTTGCATATGGTGTAGACTATTTAGATAAAATGTTTAGAAAACTAAAGATTTTTTTCTGCTGATAAAACAAGCAAAAGGCATCACTGAATAGTACTTTTAGTGGAACTAATAATAAGACTTGGCTAGTTCCATTTAGCACTGTTAATGTTAACACAGAGAAAGACACAAGGCCATTTGCCAAAGACACAAATAGACACAATCCAAGAATAAAGCATGAAGCAGAAATTGGTAAAATACAATGCTAATATTTGCATTAAGTGGTAACTAAACAAATGTGGTCCAACTAATTTAATTAAAATTGTATGTTTGTCATACACCAATTCATAATCAGACTTTGCCAAAAGCAATGGCCAGCTTGCAAAAAAGGTCATCCATGCTAGAAATGAACAGAGGAGTATTTAAAGACACAGGAACTTGTTTGCACAAGCTGACACATGTTAACCATCTTTTGTACTGGCTGGGAAAAGTGGGTCAGACGCACGACAGCAAATGTGTACAGGGCTAACAACAGAGAGCAAGAGAGACAGAGGGAGGAGGATTCATGCACTGCTGACCCACAGAGGAAAGTTATTCCCTCTTAAGAAATGGCAGATTGTGGTTACAGCATATCATTAGTGCCAGAAGTGATGTAGCATGTGTGCATCTGAAAAGAAAACGTTTCCAAAGAAGGAATGTTTGGAAACGAACCAGGAATTTGGTTTAAAACAGAAAGATGAGGCTCAGTTGGTGATTTTCACATTGATGGGTAGTGTTGTTTCTACCTTTTGTGTTATTCTAGCAGAATGGCTCTTCTTTGTTTTGGCTGGTGCACAACTTCAGCTCAGGCTGAAACGTCATATCTGCTGGATGGATGAATTGTCATTAAACTTTGTACAGTCCCCAGAGGATGAATCCTACTGACTTTGATCCCCTGTCTTTTCTTCTAGCGCCTCCATCAGGTCAAAGTTTTTATTTACACAGAGACATATTTTAACACCTACCCAGTGGATTGGCACAGGCATTCGTGGTTCCCAGAGCTTGAATCCTACTGATTTAGGTAATCCCCTGACTTTTCCTCTAGCACCACCATTGGGACAAAATTGTAACTTGTTCAGTACTTGTTTATGACCAAATACCTTGAAAATTTGCGACATTCCCAAAAGCTGTGCCTTTGTTTAGTGGCAATTAGCAAATTTTAGCATGCGAACATGCTAAACTAAGACAAAAAATCTTTGTGAGCATGTTAGCATGCTCAGAATAGCAGTCAGCTCAATGTGTTAGCTTAGCTTTAGACTTTGTATGTGCACTGATTAAAACATGATCATTGTCCTTCTGCTGGTAAGACATTCCCTTTGGAAATAAAATGAATGTGAGGACACACAATTACAAAAAAACCCTAACAAACAGGCATACCCTGGTGGACTAGAGTTACAGTAACTAATTAACCGAAACATCCCCAATTCGTATATGGCTAGAGATCTTTGTGGCTTGTCATTCTTCTTCTCTCTCTCCCTCATTTTCTGTCATCCCACTACTTAAGACCAAATTAAGGCATAAAACTGGCCTAAAATAATTAAATAATTTACAGGAGGAATAACACAAGTAGTTTAGTTTCCAATAATTGTTTTTCATCCCAAGTGAGTAAATGAGTATCCGTGAGAGGGATTGAGATAATGCAGGAAATTAGATAATGGATCGTTGAGACTGGCTGCGGCAGGAAAGCTTCCCGGCAACCCTATAGCTTTGATGCAGCTAATAATGAATAATTAAAAATAGGACCTTTTACCTGCAGTATGATATGTTGGAATAAAAGATTCAGTAGGACGTTGTTGTATATTGGATGTTTGCTTAAATGAAGTGAAGTGTTTCCTGCACTGGGCACTTGTTGAACTTTAAAGCCCATCTCACCTTTTACCAGAGTGCACATGCTCTGACTCTTTCAAACAATGTCTCTACCCATGCGACATAATCTTAGCTGATATCCTAAGTCACTTTTTGTTTTTGTTTAGTCTTTCAAGGCACCATGACAGTGAATGAGGGTTTGGGGCGTGGGCTGCTGAAAGTTGTAATTAGTTTGTGATGCCACGTCTGCTGAAGGGCAGTCATCTTTAATGAACATCAGCAGTCCTAATGGAGCGTAAAATGACACTAGGAAATACAAGATGTTGTGGTCAACATGGGAATGGCTACATCAGTCAGGCCCTTCATTCCCTTACATATGCTTGAGTTTAGAAAGACGACTTAATGATGAGCACGCTCTCTATCTCGAGCATTCTCTATTTATCTACTATCACATCACATTTCTAGTTAGGCAGCAGGATAGAATTTCTTCATTTAAACATCTAAACATGCTTCATTTAACTTTTCTGGACTCTTAAACAGCTTCAACAACAACTCTGTCTACTTCAGTAAGAACTGCTGAGGTCTGAGATGCCATATTTATTATGCTCCTTTTACTCTCGTCCCTGTGTCTACTTCTCTTTTATTTTAATAACTTTGTTTTTTCCCCCAGGTTTTTTTCTGTTGTGCTGTGGAACACTGAGCTTGACCGAGGCTTTGGTTTATTCATGAGGTCCAATGAGGAAGGCCTTTGATGTCCATGAATTATTTAAAGGAAACACTTTTTTGAATAATCCCTCACTTTGGTAAATACTTCCCCGTGCTGCCCCACCAAGTCTTTATCATTGTGGTGGTTTGTGGGATGATGACACCTGGACAGACATAAAAGACACAAGAGAGAGGGGGCAGACAGATGGTGTCCACAGCTGAAAATGCCCAAGGCTGTTGTTACTGTATATTATATTTCTACTTGTACAAGCGTTTTCTAAACGTTTGCTCTCTGCTTTAAATGTTTTTATTTAGTGTAATAATTATTTCATAAGAGTAGGGGTCTCCTTCTGTTTCTATACGGTCGGCACAGTATCTCGGGGGGGAAAAACTCTGCTTATAACATTTGGTTGATGCAAGTACCTACTGAATTCAAATTTAATTCCAAATTTTTTTATGTGTTCTCTTTTAAAGGATCTCTTCTTATTAGTTGAAAAAATGCTGGTTCAGTCCATTCAGTGCATAAGAATATGGTAAAAATGTGAAAAATAATACATTTTATATTTATTCTCATTGGTGTGTTCAGCATCATATATAAGAAAGATATATTATGGTGGAGGTAATATTAGGTACACAGTTGATAGGACCGGTAACTAGTGATAGCTGGGACCCCCTTACTAGTCCTCAATGCTAGCCAGTCCAGCAGTCATCAACAGAGGCTCTGTTTATACCTGGCATTAACATGCGTTTTGCATGATCCAATCACAATCGTATATCACTTCCCTGCTCAATATATCATACATCATTTCCTTTTGCAAAGACCCAATGCTTTGTTGTTTTTAAGGCAACAATGTCTAGTCTGCCGGAAATTAAAAGAAGAAGTTTGCAAAGTGCTGGGTGAGCAGGCAAAATCTTTCAGGCAAACCAAATTGCCCAAGATGTTTGGTGCACTCTTTTTCTTGTTTTGCACCTTAATATAACTCTATTGGCACGTGAGTGAGTATATACTTCTACTTGCACAGTGTACCTCAGTTGAGTAGGCAGTCCTTCAATGTGGCTCAGGATAAATGTGGGTACACACTGTTTAAAGAATGTGATAATCCGAATGTTGTCTGAGCGATCAGATTACCCGAGACAAATTTTAATGCCAGGTGTCAACAGGGCCAGAGCTCCCAACTAATCTCAACTTGTCTAGGTGTCCACTGAGTGGTAACAGAGCCCCGTCTTACATTACATTGTAAAACCACCATTTCTGTCATGTACAGTAGCATTACTCTTTTTGCTCTGTCAGTTCTCCGTCTGTCTCAGTTTCTCATTCACATACTGGTGCAATGAGCATGCACGCACAAATTCACTCTCCCTCCTCCTGTCCCTGTCTCTCCTCTGTCTTTGAATGGTGATATTATACGATAGCACCGCATAATGTGGTGCGAGGGCAGCGGAGAGAGCAGTGACTAGGATCTTCACCCAGCCGCGCTCTGCTGTTTTACCCCATGCGGTGGCACACAGCGCAGGCAGGAGTGATATAATTAGAATGGAAATTACAGAAAGTTACAGGCGAGCTAAATCCCCCCGCGCATCGCGTGGCTAAAAATGTCCCGGGCAACGCCAGTGGATGTATCACCATAGCAACAGCCTTCTTCTGCACTCTATTTTCAGACTGAAAAGGGAGAACCATCCAGAGAGAGAGGAAGAGAGCGAGGGAGAGAGAAATGCAAACATTGGCGTTTCTGTAGAAATTGATACATTATTCAAGTAAGAAAAACATCTCAGATTGAGTGCTGGCGGAGGGGAGGTGGGCATGTGCTTTCCTGTCGGGGCTGAACTGTCTTGGGGGCATGAGTGTGACGGTCATACAAGGACAGTGGGGTTGACTTATACATCACAGCAGAGGTCAATGCTGAAATCCACACCAGCAGCCAGAGATGTTAACATCTCTGCAGCAGTGTGATGAGGCTTCCTAACCGGCGCTGCACTAGCTTCCATTTTAATCAATCACACATCAAATGGTTAGAGGATGAGCTGCTGTGGAAAGTGAATCATCCTGTGGAGGAAATGGAGTAATTTGGGCATTAAGACCAGGCTTCAATGAACCTGAGTGTAAGCTGGCGTTTAAGTTCAGAATTTTGTCAAGGGCACGGTGTCTTTGCTTTGACTCAACCAACGAGTCAAACATCAGATTTGTGTGTTTTATAGCTCTGAAAATGATCAAATCATGAAGAATAAAAGGTCCCCATCCCAATGCACTTAGTCTCTATTTCTCAATTCTTTTCAGTTCAGTTCAATTTATTATAATTCATTTCAGCACAATGTGGTTTATTGGCATGGCAGTTGAGAATGAAATGCCAAAGCACCAAGACAAAAGATCCACATTTTCTCTCTCTCTCTCTCTCTCTCTCTCTCTCTGTTGGTCTAATCAGGTCTTAAATGAAAGCATACTCTCTCTCTCTCACACACACTCACATTCTCTCTGTCCATCTTTCCGTCTCCTAATGTTTCTCTCTCCCCCCCAGGGGGTCTGATTGAGCCGGCTGGGAGGCATGGATCTTTCTCTATTGATCTGCCTGCTGAATCACTTATCCCTCTTCCAGTGGCCTTCATCACCACACTCAGGTTTTAGCACTCTCTGCATGCAGAGATTTCCTTACTTGTACAGCCAAGATCCGGGCTTGGAAAGAAATGCTTCGCAAGTGAAAAGAATATAGTAATTGGATTGCAAAGAACTTGCTGTCATGAATTACAGTTTCCAGAAAAGAAATGTTTAAATCACACTGATCAGATGACAAATACCTCAAGGAACAAAAGGCAATGTCTAGGATGGACCCAATTTCCAGTAGCAATCAATAAGGTTGCTAAAGGAAATTGGGTCATTGTTATATATAGCTATACAATGCACATAGCAAGGAAACATCCTGACCATGCAAATGGACACTACAGATTCTTGTTTTCCACAGATGTTGCAGTTAATTTAGGGTTCAAAGCAGGAATGTATTGCATGCAGAATTAGTAAATGGATCCCCATTAGTAGCTCTAAAGGTGTGAAATCTATCTATAGAAGAGCCTCCAGAAATAGTGTATTTAAAGGCTTATGGACAGAGAAAAGTCTAAGGTCAACGTCCATGAAGTAATCCAATTGATTAATGCAGCAGGAAGAATAAATAATGACAGCATGTGGAACCCATCTGCAGGGCTATTTTTCATCTAGGTGAAATGCTGGGACACAGTTCTCACTTCCTGTGGTGTTTCGTGGCGACACTGCCCACAGTTAGCTCGACCTGTTCAATGGGCTTTAATCTCAAAACAAAGCCATTCTAAGCTGCACATTAAGACTCAGAATCGAATCAATACAAAGCCTTCTACACATGTAAAAACTCCCTTATGTGACTGAAATACATGCAAAAAGTGAAGTATCTTAATAATAATGTGTAGAATAACTACAAAACCACCAGCTATTTATAAGTAAATAATACACATTTTGGTCAAAGCCCAACATTTTTCAGCAACCAGAATTCCACTCCCCATAGCCATTATGGCTGTGAAAGTATGCAGACAAAGCAAAGCTGAGACTGATATTTATATGGCCCGCTATGTAGGCTACTGGAGATCATTTGAATGCCGCAGTACCCTATGCAAACCTTTTATTATCATCATCCATCAACTTGTCATGCATCATTTTTCTACTTTTGCTGAGCTGGCCAGCTGAAGAAAACAAATTAAGAAAGAAGGAAGTGTCTTTACTGGTTGCAATTTGAAACATATGAATCAAACAAGCATTTGATCATTCATTAAATCATTATACAATGCAATACAAAGATGAAGACATTTCAGCGGAGGCCTAAATAACCTACGTAGTCTTGTAGGCCTCTTTGGCTATGTGTACTCTAGAAGATGACTGGACCACTGTAAACATGCTTTAAAGCGGAGTGGGCTTTGGAAAGCTGAAATGTTTTCAACTTTAGCACCTGGCATTTTGAACACTTAAAATTTGTTCTCCCCCATACTGCTGGGAATGTGCAAAAACATGTTCTTACCATTGAAAACAACAAGGAAAAGAGGCCAACACTGTAAAGACAGGTCCCTAGTGGTCATGCAAGCTTTTTGCAATGTCAACCAGATAGATGCCTGTGGGCTGACACAGATGCTTTCATTCTCCTAGCAGGATGGACTCACTAGCGCTGCCAGCCTCTGTCCGAGCACAAAACAAGTCACTGTGTGCATCCTGATGATGTCGATCTGAGTGTTTCTTTCTCCTGCTCTCTCTGGTTCACGTTTTTTTTAGAGCTTTTTAAATTATTTTACTCCTTCTGCCTTTTTTGTATCTCTCTCTCTCTCTCTGCCTCCCTCGCACTTTTGTTTAACTTTATTTTCGTCATCAAACATGAGGATTCTTCATCGTTGACACAATACGCTCTGACCGCCAGTGTGCTCCGTCACTTTGAACCCTCTCTGTCCTTCTGTTGGGATGACTCGCACAGACAGAGGACACACAGAGACACAGAGAGAGAGAGAGAGAGAGAGAGAGAGAGAGAGAGAACGGAAGAATAATGGTGAGTATTTAGTACAGAGTTAAAAAGTCAGCCAGAGACAACTGCACCGGATCAAATGAGACAAAAGCAAAGATGAAAGCAGACAAAGAACACTGGATGATTCTTCCCCACCAAAAATGCGCGACCATCTGTAACACCTCTCAGCTAAGTTGCCCATGTAGAGCATAATGATGTAGTATCATGTTAACTTGTCATGGCAGCATCCACACGTGAGCACAACGGGGTCACGAGAGCTATTCCTGGCTGCCAATGTAAGGATAAATGTACGATAACACATGACAAAAACACACACATTCACACACATGTATGCATACACGTCCATGTAACTCCAGCTTGGGTTCACAGCTGTCAGTCAATTATAGATTTAGGTAAAATAAGCAGACGGTTGGGACTGTAATGGTTGACTCAGATTAGTAATAGTAGGCTGTGGTTTCTGGGACTGTTGTGCAAAGTCAATATGAAGAGAGCGAAGGGGGCCAGAGAGAAAGCAGGAGGAAGGAAGCAAGTAAACAGGGGAGAAAAAGAAAGGAAGAGATGAGAGAGAGGGAAAACAAGAAACTGAATGGCAAAGTGAGTGTTAACGCGAGAAGTGGGAAGAAGAATGAAGTTTCCAGGAGAAGCAGATTTCCTGTGGCTGTGTCAAGAAACTTATGACCTCTAAATAAGCATGGTTAAATATATGTATTGTGCGTGTGTGCCTCACGCAAAGAGGCATTTGGTCATTTTCTGAAGGGGAAAGAAGTTTTTTTGGACATTTGCAGTGTGTTCCCAGAACTGGACCGAAACCAGCATTGAGAGAAAAAAGACAGGAATGGATAAACGCACAACCTGTTTTTGCCAAGTCGCCAGTGGCCTCAAACCAACATTTTTTGTTACATGCCGGAGCCAACAGTGCTCTCAAACAATCAGAGCATTTTGGATTTCCTTTTTTGTTTTTTAGGACTAATTGTGTCTTCATGTGCTCCTCCTCAATTGGTTTTTACAATGTTAAAAAAATATGTGTTCCACTAAGAAATAAAACTGATGGAGTTGTTTTGTCATCACAGACAGGCACTGGAATATTGAGCAGCAGAATGAAGGTGAGAACTGCCATATGTAGACATTGTAGATATTAGTTACACAGAAATCCATATTAATCCAAAGACCTTTGGTGAGAAATCCGTATTCAATCCAAAAATCTTGTGCAAACAGTCAGTGGCTCTGATGTATTTTGAGGCAAACACTTTATACCCGTTCATTTTTCTTATAGTCTGAGGAGTCGAGTGAACCAGTTTGTTTTAGATTATATTTGGATCATCTGGGCAACAGGAAGGACTAACTAACTTTATCCTCAGTCCCCTGTGTAAAGCCCCTATACATAAAATGAAGAGTTGAGTCTCCTGGAAAACTGTGAAGCTGTACCACAATTTATAAATATTACAAAATCAGGTTTTGTTCAGCGGAGGAACATGAGCCCTATTTGGCAGGACAAGTATTACCTTGGGGCCTCAATAGGTTCCCAGACCTCTAGTTTTTAAAAATCTCAGAGGTCATCTATGATCTTAAACCCACGTGAATCTGCCATGTCTGTAATTTGTAAAGTAAAACATTCCACTACATACTACTGACCATATTGCACCAAACACAGAGGTAACATATGATAATATTAGTCCCGTGCGAATCTACATCTCTGTAATTTAGGGTTGTTATTTTTGCAAAACTTTTGCACAAAAACTTTGCTTCAACTTGAAGTTCAGTGCACATGTTCATAATTTTCGGTTGGTAAAAGTATTTTAACTTCTTATCAACTAACTGCTACAGTAAACCTTATATTATCCCGACAAGTACTTTATTGCATTTAGTGCATACTGCACATGTAAGACCAAATAAACCAGCAGACAAATAAAACCATCACACATTAATGAACAACCTTTAAAATCAAATCGGATTAGCTGTCTCTGTGAAAGTAGTATCATCATTGATTTACACTTGAGAGTAATCTACATTCACAGTTTCTACGAGAAGCATTTGTGCGGAGCATGATGGGATTACTGAAGGCGAGGGAAGGACAGGCAACGAAGAGGGTAAAGGAGAGAGATTAAAGTCACTGCACAGGAACAATCACACCTGAGATTTAAAGGTTATTCTAAACGAATGAAAATTGCAGCTTGTTATTATTCCTGCACTGATCTCTATAATCCTCAAACCTAAACTGGAGCAACAATGGAATCAAGCAGTAAACTGCATTTGGATTGACAGTGCAACTGATCTGCCTAGAAGCAGGCGATGACGTGGCGTGTTGGCGCTGTGTTTTTGTTTAGCCTCAGCATCCTGTTTCAACGCAGACAGGTCTTGTTTAGTTAAACAGAGCAGTCCTCACCTGTGGACTTTCATCAATCTCTAATTAACCTGTGTGTGTGTGTTATCAGTGTACACATGTCCATGCACAATGCTACGTGTAGCTGTGCAAACTGTACAGCGTGCCTGTATGCCACACACACGTGCACCTGATGTGTAACTTTGTGATTAGTAGGAGCTGAGTGAGACCTTTAGCTCTAGAGAATGACAACAAAGGGAGGGTGGGCGTTGCAGGGGCAGGGGGAGGGAGAGACAAATGAACCGCACGCCACTCAGGTTGACTCTGTATTGACAGTAGAGTGCATGCTGCGAAACTGAGGCAATGTGTAGTTTCAGCATGGCGGGGCGGGGGGCAAAGTTAAGGCCTTTAGTGGCAAAGACAAAGTCATGTAACATGTTAACACACAACCAACACATTTCCGTTAGCCAATCTGCTGCTCTTAATTAGACACGATTAGACCTCCCTGTGCACACGGGCAAACAAATGCACACAGGCAACCGCTTATATACATCATAAACATTTATGTATGAGTGGCCATAGGTTCCCCCTGCTCTTTATAACCTCTCACCAGGACTCCCACGAGGTGAAAAGGACACAGACACACACACACACACACACACACACACACACACACACAGCAGCAGTACATGACTTCAGATGTATAAGGATTTAATCCATGCCTATGGGGACTGCAGAGGTATCATAGACAACAAAGGCCTGATAAAGATGCCATTTTAGTCAATTTAGCTCAGGGATATGATTAGCAACGACCCACACCAGGTGAGACGCCCAAGGCTACTGCGCAGCTACGCCAATAATGAGAGAGGGATGGAGAAAGAAAAAAAAGAAAGTTAGGGAAGCGGAAAGAAAGGGAGAGAGAGTCTGGGAAAGAGTGAGTAGTCAGCTTGTAGGGAAACAAAATGTATCTTTAAAGGAGACAATGAGAGGGATAAGTTGGTAAACTGGACTAAGTTAGAGTGGGAGGGGCAGAGCAAAAGTAGAAGTAAGAGGTTTCAGATGATTATATTATATGCAGAGACAAAAGACACACACCTACAGTTGATGACAACATGCTAGCTCTTAAGTTATAATGATACAAAACAGACAGGAACCAGGAGGAGGACCCAAAGGAGAGGAGGAAACGAGGGAGGAGGGAGGAAGGAGGAAGGAGTATGAATGGGGCAAAGGGAGGAGATAGCGGCAGCTCTCTGTTGGGCAAAGCAGGTTAATTTGCTCTTGTCAGAACAAGGGCTTTCCCTCTACCCGTCTTTATCTTTGTTGTCCTTCTGGATGCTGGTGTCAAACCAAGAGGCGGTGTGTGGATCCCGCCTCGGCTCTGTCACCTTGCTGGTTGCAGCCCAGGAGTGACAGAGTGGCGGCTTTACACTGTAATCCGGTAATTATGTCAATTAAGGGGCTGAAGAACTGAGCGGGGAATCCAAATTCTTCTTGTAAAGAGGAAAAAGTAAAATGACAAACACAGGTACAGGCTATACAGGTACAATGAGACACAAAAATTACATTCCAAAAGCACACATGAGGATCACAACACAATACTGAAAAAGTAGGATCTGGGCCCAGTTAATTGTGTCCTAATGAGTTAAGATTTTTCTAGTGGTTAAACAAGGTCCAATCATTGCTGACTGCATTACTGAGAGCTACCAAAAGAAAACCAGATAGAGCCGGAATAATGAAGAAAAGAGCAAAATGCAAATTCAGGATAAGTGTCAGGCAAGAGGACTTAGGCAGCCTTAAAGTGTTGTACATTACCTCAAATAGGATTTACAGCAGTTATAGAGAGAGATTACACAATAACACAGTACGCAGTCATGTACTAATCATGTACATGTCAAAGTCCTGTGGAGGACCTCTGCTTGTTACTTGTTTTACAGGCAGTGTGGAACAGTCAGAACATACAAAAAAAAGTGAAACATGTATTTGTGTCCAAGTCACTTTGAGGGTAGATCAGGAAGGAGAAGAGCAAACCATGCTGAGCTGATGTGTAAACCGAATGAGAAGCCCCTGAATGTAAACCTGAAAAGTATGTAAGACAAAAAACTGATGTTTTCTGTGGTGGTGGAAAAGAACGCATAAAAGATCGAAAGAGAAACATTAAAAGAAATGCTGCATATACTACAACACAAGGGTGAAAGTAAACATATTAAGTAAAACATAGTTTAAATTTAGAAACCCAAGAAAGCACAAGAAAGTTGAGGTCTTGTATGTATAAACACATACAAGTGCAGATTTATTTATGTCAACTGCTATAATAGACCTTTTCCACAGCAAACATTTTCCCATGTCCTGGAAAAGCCTACGTGTAATCAGTAACATTAATGATAATAATGCCATCATGTAGTTGAGTTTCACCCATTGTTAAAGTCATTAGTAAAACCTCTGCTTTTCCAGCTATGACATGTCAAAATGTCTGCTGTGTAAAAGGTATATTTAAGAGCACAACAACAAGAATCTTATGAACTGCGGGCAGTAATAGTAGCACTCGTAGCTAACACTAACTAAGCAGAAATGGTAATGGATAAGTGATGTTAATGTAAATGTAATGCTAACTCACTATGGTTATTTAGGCATTTAGCATCCCTTCATATTGGAAATGAGCAATAATTAATTTAAATCGTATTTAAACCCGTCTATCTATGGTAAAGTCTGAATTGGTAAATAGGGGTGTTAGTGAGTTTATTAATTACTTATATTAGCTACAACTGTAAACTTGTTCAGTAGGCCTAATGGTTAATGTAAACTTGAAATTAAGTTACTAAGTCCAGGAAATGTTACTTTGTCATTTTTGAGGGGTTAGCTTGTTTGTTGTCTGGCAAGCAGTTTAACAGGGTTGATAACAATTTCTTCCCTGTGAATTCAATGGAAAGACTGGTCTAGGACATGTTAGCTCAGTGTAGCGAGGACGCTAGCCTGCACAAGGTTGTCTCATTTACATGTTGTCTTCTGAGCTGGCTAGCTAGCTACAGGCAAGCTGTTGATGGTCACTAAATAAATACATTTAAGCTAAATGACTGTTAAAGCACAGTTCCTTGTATTTTATTTCTACATCTGTTAATACAGAAGATGTGATGTGATGGGATGTGGTGGCACTTTTGAAATTGCTTTGAAATTTGATGCAGCTGGCTCTTGTGTCTATTGTTTTGGGCGGGGGGGGGGGGGTAAGTTTTGGTATACGTAGCATTTCTGGACTTGGATCACATTTGCTTTAATGTCTGTTCTTTCACTCGTGTTTTGATGTGTGTAGTTATAGATTCAGAGTGCTTTCCTTTCCATATATGTGCTTTCCCATTTGAATTTGTTTTGTCTTTAGGGGCCACAGTAAGAAGAATTTGGTTTTGTTTCATTGAAGTGAAAAAACAAATGTTTTTTTAGGGGCTGTTATTATTTTTCTCCATGGGATGTGAAAACTTTAACTCTCAACTGTGTGAAAACTTTAACTCTCAGGTTTGTGCTATTTAATTACAATACCAGTTAACAAGTTAAATAGTCATTATAGTAGCTTTCACATCCACTGAGAGCAATAATTTTCTTGTATAATTGGGAATAAAGGTAAAATAAGCAGAGATATTTTCACTTCGAGGTGTAGTTGATGCAGTGTTATTCTTATTTTCCACTGCAGTACTGCAGGCAACTTAGCTTCTCTGTGGTTCTGATCCATGTCAGCCATCAGCAGCAATCCCCCAGGAGACGTCCCTTGTTGATGACATCATCTCTCAGCGTGGGAAGTTGATGGATCCCTCGCCATTTTGGTGCCCGTGGTTTTGATGAAGTGGTGAGCAGGTAGCTGAGGGGAGGACGACTGCCAAAAACACCCATAGCGCTTTGTCAACGTCAGGGAGGTGCACTCAGGGTCCCCATGCAGCGCAGACAGAGATTAAGAGCAGGGACGATAGTGGAAGTGGTGTGTGTTCATGCGAGTGTGTGTGCTTGCACCATCATCAAATATATCAGGTTATCTAACTACAACACCATCTATTATATAGTGAAATATCTCCTCATGACTCACTACACTAGTGGCTGGGACATGAAGTTACCCCACCCCACCCCATCCTGTGATTCCATCCAACCCTTACTGAACCTTTAGCCTGTGAACCAGCCCACGATAAAGAGTCGCAAGGGGAACTCAAGTGAAGAGACAAAGGAAGGAGATGGAGTGTGTTGCTCTCTCTGTGAATGTGTAAAGTCTCTGTTCTTCAAATGGCTTCATCTCACTTTAGTCTTGAGTTGTATCGGACCAGCAGGGGGCCTCGCGTGTTGGAAGCTTGCCACAAACACATAGTTAAAATGTAATTTAACTGCACAAAAGCATGTGTGTAGGCATATGGATATGTGTGTGTGTGTGCGTGTGTGAATATGACACTGTATATACCGCATACAAGCCAAGGACAAGTGGAGATGCAAGGCCTGCAGCCGTATTTCTGTCAAGGGCAAATCAGACCTGTCAGAAAGCATCAAGCCGTGCTGCCATGGCAACGACGTTAGCACCCGCGAAGGTCACAAGATGGAGTGTGCTCCCCTCCTGCTGGGCGGCTGTCATGAATGACACACAACTAAAGACACACACACACACACACACACACACACACAAATCCAATCTGTTTTAACAACAAACTGTTGTACAAAATAATGTTTATCACCAACTGTTTTTTTTATGGATTGGCAGGAAGCAAGCGGGACTTTGCGTTACCAAGTGAGACAGCTGATGTTGTGGTTCAGATGAAGTTGATTTCATTTCGTATTTATATTTTGGGAATATAAAGAGTTGCGTTTTCAAACCATAAGAGAGGTATCACTCTAAAAGTGTTCTATTTTTATTGAGTCTTGGGATAAGAATAACAGATTTGAAGGCACAGGACTGTGTACACATCCAAGTAAATACATACACATTCTCGCACATCCACAGACACACACACTTCTCAGCAGGTTCACAGGCTCATTAGAGTTTTCCCAGCTGTCTAGAGAGGATCTGTGGGATGTCGCCATCACTTTCTTCAACTACATAGGGATCTAACACCATCAGCGACACATACACACACACACATCTGCGGCACCACAAGCAAATGTGAGCTCAGAGCAATGTGTATTGTCTTTTCCACAGGGCCAGCTGCTGGCTAGATGATGAATGTGCTGCTCTGCTGTGTGTCCTCCCTTTGTTAATAGAGTGATAGAGCCACAGTGGCACCCTGCACTCTCCACCCCTCCTCTCAGATGCACCCAGGAAGTGGTCATAAATAGGCACCGTAAAGCCATAAAGCCCTTGGCATCTGAATGGGGTCAGAGCAGCTTTCTAATTTTTACCTCATTACAAAGCAGGAACCTCTTGGGATGAAGTCCCTCCGCCTTAATGTGTGGCTCACTTAAAACGAAAACAAAATGATGACTTACAGTCCTTTGTAGTATCGCTACCGTACCAACTTCACCTCCGGGCCCTCAGAGGAAAAACCTCTTAAATGATTGTGAGAACACTTAATATAATATTAGTAACTTTATGCCTTGAGGCAGGAAGTGTATCGTCAGCTCCGCCCTTCTCCTCCTTCTCATTTGGTCAAGTTCACACCCCAACACCTGTCACTCATCTTGATGAGCGTCTACTTTGAAGCAGCGTCTAGCCTCAGGCGGAGAGATCCAGCCTTAGTAAAGCCTGCAACAGATGCTGAAGAAACAGACAGAAAGTGGTTTTGTTTACCAAAAACATTTCCCATTGATTCCATCATTTTCAGCTTTTTGCCAACTTTGCTACCCTCAGTTTGTTGTAGCATTGCTCCAGTACGCATGAAAACAAGACAAGCAGGAAATGGTACAGAACAAAACTGAAAAGGCAGCTGCAGCTAATAAAAGTATACTTTATTTTGTTCAATCTGTTTTTCTCCGCCCAACATTTAAAATTGTCCTAACTTGACACCATTAGGGTCCTAAAAAACAGGTTACAATGCCATGCAGGTTACATGGGAACCTACTTCTGTGCTAGATCACATATCCCTCTACAGGGGCTTTATTTCAGGACTGATCACCTTTTTTTATTCCACTTGAGCTTGCAGGCTTGCACCCCAAAACAATGGAGGTGATTTGAATTTTATTTGTGGTAGACAAAACATTGAAAGAAAACATATTTAGACACCCTTGAAAGAACATTTGTAGTGTCTTTAAAGTGAGAATGCACAATTTGTGGCAGTGAATGTTTGCCAATGTTTCCAGTGAAATACCCTACTTCACAGTAAGTAGTAGTTACAGTTTATTTTGGAGCAACTTTAACAAACCACTAAACAACAGTGACACTGAACAGAGCAGAAAACCAGGCGTTGTGCAATGACTAGTTTGACATGGCAAATTACGTTTTGTTTTTGTCTGTTTATATGAAGTGTCCCAAATGTACCGCAAGAGTGTTTTTCACTAAAACATTTGTACCATAGAAAACTTTATGGTGGTTACACAATAATGAACTTGGGCTGATCAAAGAACTTGGGAACCAGGTCACACATCAGTTGTAGCATAGTACCTGGCAAAGACATTAAAAGGAAATGTCAACCGTTATATTTCTATGTTTTCTAATAGTATTATACTGCCAATGTTGTCAGCATGCTGCTTTTCTTTAGAGGCTGAATAGTCAGTTATGATCTTTTCCGCAGGTGCCATGCTGTGTGTGTGAAACACTTTCATCATGGTGTAGTTTAACTGTATTCCCTGTTGAACAAATCAAACCTCCTTAGGCTCAGGGGTTTCTCTAGTCTAAACATAGACCTCAGAGGATCATGCTGATCAACTGCAAGGTACCCAAGGTAGTGCTTTAGTTCCAGTCATGTTTTACTGTACTGCACTGTTTAGTGTCTGTACGCCAGCCAGGCCGTGCATAAAAGCAAGAATTCAAGCTGTAATGTATGACATTTTAATATAAGTAAAAATCATTTTCACTTTTTCTTTTATATTTGCTGTTGTAAACACTGATAAGTGGGTCGCTGTTTCCTGGGGAAAACCCTTGGGTGCAAAGGCAGTAATGAATTTTATGTTTCTCTTGAAGCAGCAACAGTGGTTTAGTCTTTAGAATGAATAACAGAACTGGGCACATATCATCAGAAACTACCCTGGCTAAACACACAAAGAAAGTATCTACACAACTCCAAGTGAATCAACAGAAAAAAGGAATGCTAAACACTATTTGATGGGAAGAAGACATCTATTATATATTGTCCAACTTGCAGGACAGTAGTTGCTGTCGATAGTCTGTAGGAAGTAGCATGAGACCCATATATTGAAAAGCTGGAAAAGGAAAAAAGAGAAATGCTGAGTTAGATTTTGGTGGTATTTTCTTTGTGTGTTTATGTGTGTTTTTTCAGGCCAGTAATCATTGGAATTATGTTCACAGTTGATGATTCCACACCTCACAATATACATCCAAAGCCATCAGTCAGTGCAGAAAGTAGCTTGCCTTTTATGTAGCAGGGCAGGATGTAAGAGTGTGGAGGTGAGGGGGGTAGTGCAGTGTGCCCTAACTGATGTCCTGTCATTCTTTGTGTCGTTATATTTTGTATATTCTGATTTAATACTTCTTCGCTGTGTCTCGTGAAACCAGAGTACCAGAGAAGAGGCTTGAAGAGCAGCATGTGTCCGTTACCAAATTAACCATTATTATACAGCCATTGAGTACACATTCGGTTCATTTTCATAATGCAGATGTAAATGTCTCTTCACATGAATCTCAGTCTGTTATTTATACTCTCTTTACTCATCTCAGTAGAGGAACCCGTGCTTGTGGTTATTGCAGCTGCTGTCAGTCAAGTGAAGTCAAAGTAACTGTGACACTGGTCTGAAGTGATTGCTGGGCAGAGCATTGCAAAACGCCACAGAGGTGATCACTTAGCATCAATATGTCGCCAAAATGAGAAGAAAAATCACAGATTATCACTTCAGCACTTGGCAGTTGGAGGCCTGCAACACACTTCAATCCAGCTGATGGCTAAGCCCTTCTGGATCTCTATCTGGTCCCACAGCCTCACTTGGCATTTTGGTTTTGGCTTCATGGCTCTACCTGGAACAGAAGATTTAGTGTAAGATTTGTTGGTGTCCAAACACAAAAAAACAAATACTGTAATAAGCATTTCTCAGGTCTCGAGTTGTGACAGCTCCACTTTGTAACCTTTACATCTTGGCATCCCCTTTTTTCCCCACTCTTGTCATTTTCAACAGAAGGGCTGTTTAGTAAAGCAGAAACGCCAGAAAAAAAACAACAGCAAGGGAAGGAGGGGGAAGGAAAGGCTTTCAAAGTTGTGATGTTTGACCCAGAAAAATTCCTATGAATCCTCTTTGAATTAGTGTTTGAAATTAGAAGTGGCAGCAGCACAAGCTCTCACTTCAAAAACAAATGGATAGCAGTCAGGTTTCAAATTCCAGGGTCAGACTCCAGCTTTATTTGTTCGAGCTGCTACATCCTCGTCTTTGGTATTTGGTACATTCTAATTAATGGCAGTGGAGGATGTTTGAACAGCTCATTGATGTTTACCGGCTTTGATGAGAGAAAACTGCCACCATCATCGTCCCTCCACAGCGAGTGTGCACGTTGACATGCTGATTTTGGCTTTATTCATCTAACACTGCGTCTATGCTGGAAATGATCCCAGCACGCACTCACACACACACACACACACACACACACACACACACACACACACACACACACACACACACACATAACCCAGTAGTGTTTATTAGTGCAACTGTACACAGATGTAAATGAACTGCAGGGGTAGAGAACCTCCTATACTGTGTTATGTTAGTGCCTTAGCACAAACACACACTCACAATCACAGCCACACCATGTTGTGGCTGATAAAATGATCAAATGGCGGCAGAGTGCTGATTACAAGAAGTGATTCACCGTCAACAGATGTTGTGTGATCATAAACAAGAGGATTTTTGTCAGAGCCCATGAATCAAACTGCCCCCCCTAACGCTGCTGTGTGCGTCAGAACCTCATCAGGTGCTTTTGTTATTCCAGGCAAACTTGTACTGCAACCCAGAGGAGAGAACAACTGGCTAAACTAAAGCTTAGGTCGACTCACTCTGTCTCTTTGATCACAAGCGAGAGATTCAAAGTTTCTTCAACATCTAAAAAAGTCCACCTTTCTTATTTTGTCTCCATTCTGCTTCTGTCAACGTCTTACTGCTACATCTGATACTACAACGATTAGTGCGCTATCACTAATTCTGCTACCACTATTAAAACCAATAATAATCACATTCTTTATTTACTTATGTGATCGCATCAGGGGTTCTGCAAGGTTTATTAAACTGGCACAAAATCAATTAAAATCAAATTGAATCAAGGCTTCATGCAACGTGTGTGCCTTTGCTCAAAATTACTTTACTTAATCTTTGCTTGATATTTGAGAAAATTCTCAAGGCACATTGCAGCTCACTCCATTACACACTTCTGTGATTTGCCATGCGCTTGAGAATTATCCATGTGCTTCAGTGCGCTGTTTGTCCACAACTGTGTGATATGCAAAGCAGGAATGCTGGATTCAACATGTTCCACATGATACATGAATGGATCCCTCTTTCTTAAGGATAGGTACTTCAGGTGAACAGCAGTTTCTTTTCCTTTCATGAAACATTACATGGTTTGAACATTGGAGGTGAGTATTTTGTTCTACAGATCTGTACACGCACAGGGTTTTATAGGTTGTGAAGTGATAAAAACGCATGATAAGTGTTGACCATTACAATGAAGACCCACTGAAGGTGGTGTGTTGAATTAAAGGTTAAGCCCTAGGTTTCTATGGGATGCAAGTGAATCACCTCTCAATCCAGGTAAGCAATGCAGGATTTACCAGTAATGTGAACAAGGAAGGGGTAGAAATATTTTACTCTATACAGCAAAGTCAACGCATACATGCGTAGATGTGTTGATGCTAGTTGAAAATGCGCCAACTTAAAACTTGCTAGGATTTTAAGGTACTATATGTAGCATTTCCATGTAAAGGTCACATAAAGGTCCATCATTTTGTTTTTCATGTATGAACAAATTGTAACTTGAACGTAATTTTATTATTTCTTGGTTGCTGATTTTTATGTAAAAGTCCCAGATATTCCTAGACAGATTATCCGGGAAGATCCAAAGGATGTGACGTCTGTGTGCACTCTTCAGGTGCAGTTCAGCTCAGCTCCCCTACAGCACCAACAGTGTGGTTTAAAGGTTGGGTAGGCAGTTTTCTTTTTGCGTTATTGAGCAAAAATGCCATATTAACCATGCAGCATATTGTAATTAAAGTGGTCTGAGAGCAGACCTCTACTTTTACTTCAGGTTCTGTTTTTAAGCTTCAGAAAATCTGGCCGATGACGGGAGACTTTGGCCAGTCACAGGTTATTTGGATTTTGTAGTTTGGCTTGGCTTAACTACAAGAGCAGATGAGCGTGCGCATCCCTTCAAACGGTGAAAGCCTGATTCAACGGCGGAAAATCCTGCTGAAACTCCAGCAACTTGTGATCATTTTCCAATACCTCCTTTGCCTGCAGCGGTGTAAAGTACAAAACAACACGTCCCGGCTCCACACGGAGCTTCAGGCTCATTATGTTCGATGCCATGGCGCTCATATCGACAAGTGGCTGAGAGGCATGATGACAGTGGGGAATAACTGTTGAGGGGGGGCGATGGCATGTGTGTGGTATACTAGCCTCTCATCCTGCTGCTGTACAGCGTTGCAGCTGCCTCTGAAGCTTGGGGCGCTCTGCTCCGTGGCCGGGAAGCACTGGAGGGGCGTCTTTGAGGAGACAGGTCACGGAGGGAGAGACTGCGGTCTCGTTGAGGCTCACGCCGTGGAGAGCGAGCCCTATGGGGGAAAGGGTTTCACAGGGGAACTCCCTCCTTTTGCTGCCGATCAAAGTTGTGGGTTTGGCGGGGCGGGAGGGGCCTAGTGGAGTGATACGAGGCAGCAGAGAGAGGCGGAAGATTTTGCATAGGCTGCACAGATTTTGCCGACCCTATCTTTAAGGAAAGAGACCAGACAAAAGGAACTGGATTTGATGGTGGGTTTCTTGCTAGCAAGCTACAACTTATTTAGCTGTTAACCCCCAAAAAATACATAATGCACAAATAATCCATTTGCACAAACAAAATAAGGTGACCTTTCATTTCACATTTTGCCTTTTACATACTTCCATTTACATACATCTTGAAATCAGGAAACTGTATTTTATTCTAATTGACAGAGGTATTGTCATGTATTAAAATTACAGGCAAGAATCTTCTTAAAACTAAATGACAAATTATGAAAAGCCTGTGTAAATTACCAGCTGTTTGTTTGTGCTGCTAACAGAATCCAGTGTGTACATGTTTTTCACAAATAGCAATTTAGAATATGTTATAAAAATACAAAACCATACCTGGCTAAAATCAATATGTTCACCCGGAGTGGCTCTTCTTTAAAACAAATTAACCTACAGAATCCAGCTGATCCATAAGACACCTGCACGCTGTATCCAGGAAGATGAGAGCCATGTTCTGCTGTGCATGTAGAGAAAGTCTGACTGTGACTGGGGACCTCCTCATTAATGTGTTAATTGGATTGTTTAACTGCACTGTACCTCACTGCCCTTGGCAATGTGTGTGTGTGTGTGTGTGAAGATGTCAGTGCATCACTGGTAATATGTGTGTATGTGTTTGGAGACAAAAAAAAGATCTAGACAGACGCCAAAAGAGGTGTGAGGTGATGGAGATGGGATCTAGGGAGAACCGTGGTTCTCTTGGGTGAGAGGGGGGAATCAAAAACAGACGTGCGTTTTGATGAGATGTTACTTGATTTCAGATTGATACAAGACCCTCTCTAATTGGCCTGCGCTATGAGAGCGATGGCTCCCAGGCACAGCTGTCACTGGATCAGATTTATGCTGATGTGTCCCTGCATCATCAATGACCTTTTGGAAATGAAAGCCCGTGCTACAGAAAGCTGTCATGTTGAACAGAGCAAGAGATGACAGTAGGGTTACAAATATCAAGTTACCAACCTGATTCCACTTGTCACAATTTATTTTCTTGCACAAATTGTCTCTTTATTAAAAGAGGCCAAACAAGAATACAGCCAATCCAGCCAGGCACAATAATTCAAAATGTCACTGTCCAGTTCATTACCTATTATACTTACATATCCTTTGACGGCTCTGATAGGATGGTGGGACTGGGCTTCTTCACAGTTTGAACTTGGCTTTCAGCAAAGGGAAACAAATAAATAAAAAATGTCATTTTCAGTTGACATGGAAGCTCAGGTAGCAGTTAACTATCTGTTAGCTAGCAGGTATCTGTCATGTTAATAAACAATGTTTTGCTGTAAAAGCACTCGCAAGTTTATTGTATTTTCCAAATTCAGCCAAGGAAATCACATGGCCCACTTTGTCCTTGAACTACAAGTTGAAGCAAATCTCACTCGATTTGACCGTAAACTACAAAATCTGATGCGTGGCATCTGATGAGTTCACCTGAACTCCCAAACTGCAGCTGTCTGTTTGTCTCTGCAGCTGTTTGCTCACATACAACCATGGATGTAACCTGACTTTTGCTAGCTGGTAGCATTCTACTGTTGATAAAGGTGGAACTTTTTGTACTTACTTTAAGTAAACCATATCAACTTAAAAATAGGTTTAAACAAACATGATACAAAGATCCATGTCTCCATAACATCCCTAAGGTTTTTTGTTTGTTTTATTAAAATATTTTAACTACATCAATAGATCACTATGGAAGCCCTAAACAGCGATGGATTCAAACATTTTCTTTCCTCCGTTTTCCCGTGATAACATGTTCATTTTATTTGTTTTCTTTTCTTGAGAAGTTATTTATGTCATTATCTCAAAATAACAAATGTTTTCCAGAGATGACGAGATATAGTTTCCGAGGCTATATTAAGCCTTATGCTTAAATTGCATCACATTTCTCTTTAATCAAGATCAGACACAGGCTGAAATTGCTTTATGCCTTGCTGTTATAGAAAATATAAAAATGAGTGTATAGACATTTAGCAAGGCAGCTTTATAATTAATTAATTATGTGATTATCTCAAGAGAACAACGTTTTGTGATCTTGAGAAATTACTCCGCTATCTCGAGAAAACTTATGCAATCAACTTCTTCACAGGAAACTGACGAAATAAAATGTTTGAATACATGGCCATTAAGGGCTTCCATTGATCACAAAGTAAGGACTAAAATAATAATAATATATGGAGCTTATATATTTTATTCATCTGGTGGGAAAATACTGAAGCCTTCTGACACACCTGTTGGCCTTAAAGTAGTCAAAAGTATTCAAAAAAACCTGCTTATAAAAAACTTTTAACTGTACACTCTAAACTCCACCCAGGTTGCTACTATGATTCTACAAATACAGAAATACTCAGTGAGGACAATAAGGAAAGCCAATGAGAGTTGCTATGTCCCTAGTCACACTCAGCAATATTTTTACCAACTGCATCAGGTTGAGTCAAGTCACACCCTAAGCTTATTCAAACATAAATGTCAAGTTCCACAGCCTCAGGTGTAAATGCCAGTCTACCCTGTGCCGTCCAGCAGCCTCGACAGATGTGACTAGCTCACTAGCCAAATCCATTGATTTTCCTGAGACCAATTACCCCGGCGTCAGAGATCTCACTCACAAGTTCTGGACGGCAGGGGATTCTCTGACTTTAATCACACATCAATGCTAGTCCCTCATAGCAATCTCCACTGTTTATCCCTAGCCCCAGCGCTTTGCCAACTCTATATCGATTACTACCCTGCTTTAGCCCTGTACTGCGATCCGTTGCTATCTGTGTCCATCCGCCAGCCATGCCTCTCACACCCTCTCTCCTCATGGCGGGAGAAAAACAGCCAGAGGGGCTTAGGCAGAAAAGAACAGAGCACACGAGTGATGATTTCCTCATGAAACTGCCATTGATTTTGTGACATGCTGATGCCATCTCTTTATCTGTCAAGAGAGAGAGTGAATGGAGGATCTGGTCTTAACAGAGCGGAACTGGTGGTTATGTTAAACGATGCTTGTGGTGAGCCCATGCGGTTGATTAGCAGGTGGACTGTGGTAGGATATGGTGATGTTGTCCAGTATGAGAACTGTATTGGGTTTGAAAGTACAGAGTGGTATGTCACTGTTAAAACAGGAAAAGCACAGGTACCAGGGTCCTGGTACTATTCATACTGGCTTACTGGTAATTGCTCACCAACTGGGACACCTACATGGAGCAGAGCCATCGTTAATGTTATTTGTAAAATCTTTGATTTCCTACAAGTCAAAATGTCTGCAGTAACAAAATCTTTATACACAGCCTTACGTGGTCTGGTACAGTAGTGCAATATAACTAGACATTTCTCAAGTATGGTGCTTAAGTACAGTTTTGAGGTACTTCTACTACTTCTTCTTCATATCCTGTGCTTTTTACACCATAACTACACTATTTATTTGACAGCTACAGTTACTAATTGCGATGCAGATTAAGATTTCTGATGCTAAAATGAGTTTAGAAAATACAATACACTTTAAATTAACTACCTTGTAACAGTATATTAGGTAGTTCAAATGAGCTCCACCTTGACCAGCTTCAACAGTAAAATCCTACTTGCCCCTCATCTTTTAACTTCATGTGACAAACTTGTTAGCAAACATTCATGTCATGTTTCAGGCCACCTTACAAATGTATGTCCAATGCTCACTCTCTTTTAGCTCTGTTTTTGGTCTCTACCAACTCCTGAGGGAAATATCTGTCTCTTTAGCTGCTAAGTGCTGCACTATGTTCACTGGCTAGTTGCTGACTGTGTCTTGTCTGTTGTTTCGTACTAAGCAGGTAGTGCACAGTTGGTTCTTAAAGCGTTTTCACTGAAAACAATTCCCTGCTGCTGCTGAAAACAACACAGATGACAACGGGGGGAACTAGAAGAGGAAAGTTGGGGGCCTGTCAAATAAACACTGAGCTAAAAGTTGCTAAAAAACTCTGTAAGTCACTGGGAGATGCAGAGGCACGTGATAATTCTCTATAGGAGCGACCCCTTCCACATTGTCATTTGATACATTGCTAAATATCAACTTTGGCTTTTCACTTGTAAAAGATGACTTAGTTTGTGAATTTGCTACTGTTAAGTAGTGAAGTGGAGAATTGGATCAGAATATCTAAGTAAAGGAACAGAATACTATTCTCCACTGGTTTCGTATGACCAGTAACTTATGGTGGTTAATATTAGCTAACGTTAGCAAACTTCAGTTAGATATGTATGCTGTTTGAAGTTTGTCCCATTCACACAACCATTTGTAATCTGTATGTGGGTACATTATCTGGATAATGACATCTAGTTACAGATCTCTGCATTTACACCTGGTATTAATTAGCGTTCTTGTTATCTCAATTTAGCCTGGAATGCGATCAAATCTCAAAATGCAAATGAGGTAGGCAGAACTGGTGAACTATAACATACGTGGTGTGTTACAGGTCAAGGGAAGTAATGCAGGACACTCAAGAGACACTACAATGTGCAACACAATGCATATAGTGGCCCTGAAGGGTCTCTCAGTAAGTTTTAGCCTGTTACAGACACACATTTCAGTGGTTTTGTCCAAAAAAGTAAAGCTAGACGTAAACACATTCAGGAGACACATTTGTTGTTTCCTGATTGTGGCCCTCATCTCTGTAATGGTGGCTTCAGAGTACACTCTATTTTTGTCTGTTCAGATGGTCACTCACAGATTAGACGATTATAGAGCAATATATTCTGAGAGACATGACAGACTAAAGCTTGGTCCCTGACCAATCATAGCTTGCCATCTTTCACAAACTGCATGATGTCAACGGGAAGGAGGTGTTAGGGACCACCTCTTGGGAACAAGAATTTAAACCAAAAATGGCATCCGAAGCCGTATGTATGACACTGCCCAAAATAAGAACCACCTAGCACCGCCAACAGCATCATTCCACATTCACTTCAACATGTTTATAATAGTGTGCTCCCATCCTCCTAGTCTTTCTGTTGTGATTTGTCCAGGATATGGCACTGGTTGTGGTCCACTACATGGGCTAAAATTATTAATTGATGTTCCTGATGCCCTACATTTGTTGGGTCGGGCCATTATCCCGCTGATATTGTGTGGTCCCAACCCGAGATAAAGCAACTAACTCTAATCTTGGGAAATGCAATGAAATTCAATGTGTTATAATCTTGTAATTGCCGGCAAAGGTTGTTAGCCACAAACAACTTTGAAAGCATGTTCACCTGTGATTCGGCTACACCAAATGCTGACCCTTCTCTTCAGACTCTGATGACAAGCAGCATTTAGCATTTAGCAGAGTCCTAATAACTCGGAGATAGATGTGAGATTGTTCCCCACTAATTGCAGCTTGATTACCTCATCTAGTTTGGTTCGCCAGTGACACTCTGGACGGTCAGAGAGCCAAAGTACTTGTGTGTATATGTGTCTGCATGTGAATTTGTGGCTTTGAGTATAAATGTGTATTTAACTGTGTTTGTGATGTGATGATTCTGATTCTGATAAAATTGGCATGTTATTTTTGGAGTGTGTGGGTTCCAGCAGAGGTGTGTGTGCTTGTGTGTGTGTGTGTGTGTGTGTGTGTGTGTGTGTGTGTGTGTGTGTGTTTTGGCTGAGTCACAATGGTTCTGGCAAGGTCGCGGTGGGCTGGGCTGCGATGGGTTGGGTTTGGAAGAGGTGGAGGAGCGGACGTGGGAACTCTCTCTCCTGTTCTTCCATCTGTTCTTTTTGGTGGAGGTGAGAGGTGATAAAGGTGCTCTATGTGTGTGTGTGTGTGTGTG
>JAVQJD010093567.1:0-22667 GCA_036023655.1 Nannoperca australis | reverse complement strand
ATGCAGTGTCCACGCTGACCCCTGTCCACTGCCGAAAGCACCTACAACGAGGAGTATCAGAACTGGACTACGGAGCAATAGAAGAAGATGGCCTGCTCTGATGAATCATGTTTTCTTTTAAATCATTTGGCTGGCCAGGTCACTTACCTGGAGAAGACATGGCACCAGGATGCACTAGAATCAGAACCACATTTATTGCCAAATAGGTTTACACATACAAGGAATTTTTTTTGGCGCATGGGTGCCAACAATAGCATAGATATATGCAGAATATTTTTTATAAAACCACTATGGGAAGAAGGCAAGCCAGCGGAGGCAGTGTGATACTTTGGGCAATGTTCTGCTGGGAAACCTTGGGTCCTGCCATTCATTGTTACTTTGACACGAACCACCTGCAAACATTGTTGCAGACCAAGTACCCCCTCCATGGAAACGGTATTCCCAAATGGCAGTGGCCTCTTTCAGCAGGATAATGCACCCTGACACACTGCAAAAATGCTTCAGAAATGGTTTGAGGAACACAACAATGAGTTCAAGGTCTCCAAATTTCCCAGATCTCAGTCTAATCGAGCATCTGTGGGATGTGCTGGACAAATACATTTTCCTAAGTGGTTTGCTGTGTTTAGCTTATTTAACCTCTTAGCAAGAATGCAGAAGTTCTGGGGACAATAACTTTTTGAAAGAAGCAATTACATATTCAGAATTGAATTAATAAGAAATAAAACACAACCTTGCACAATTAAATACAATTCAATGTTGTAGACTACCTAGTCTAATGCTAGCTAACTTTAGACAGGTATTGCTGTGTAACAAAAGTTACTGAGCCATTTCTAACTCAACTTCATGGCACCTTTGTACTTGGGCTACTGTAGGCTATGTTTTAGTATTTATCATGACCCTATAATTACCACTTGTGGCTATAGTGGCCGCTGTTCAACAAAGGATATTTAGGCTTGCTTTAAAAAGACAGGGAAGGCAGAACTGTTTACGTTATTAGAGGTGGTGAACCTTTTACCCAGCACTTTGCAAAGAAAAGGGTATAGTTCAAACAGTGCCTTAAAAAAACTATTAAGATTTCATTTAGCAATTTCTGTATGTGTTTGGTATGTAGAGTGAGGCATCTACAAGTAGTTTAAATAGACAAGATGTCAAAAAGCCTTGTGAATAAATTATCAATGAGCCCAGTCAGTAGAGACCCACAAGACCAAACCTTCAGTTTACTTTTATGCAACAGCATGACCTAAATTACAAGCCACCTATTTTCTGTGTATTTTATGAAAATACAGACTTTGACATTTAACTCCACTCTGTCCTTGGGACTCTCTTTGTCACAGTAAGTAGTCTCATTCTTGTTTGACATGTTGTATCTCTCTCCCCTTTTATGCTAAGCTTCATTGATGTAACAAAACTGACAAAACAGTGCACTTCCTTTCTGTGGCTGGCTAGTCATGGTTCAGTGGCAGTGTGGTGCAATGGTTTTAACTTAACCCAGCTGTCTGGGTGGCGTGTGTCATCAGAGCTTTAAGTTGATTAAGCTATTTGTGTGTGTCAACATGCTGCTGGGGACTCACCCCATCGAAGTCACTCTGTCTAATCTGAAATGACAAATGGACCAGAGTAAAAAGAGAACCACCACAGATACCATCTGCTCAGGTGGGCCTAGAGCAATGCAGAGAAACACTAAGATGTCCAGCCTCATAAGTGGTTGTCTGGGCCAGCCAGAAATACTCAGGTATATTGAGGTCAAGTCTTCATGTATTTTGCTTTTTAACCCCCTTTCTAAACACCTCCAATCCTTGACCTTTGACCCCATAGTTACATAGATAATTGAACAAATAAGTCAGTTTAAATGGATGAACCAGTTACTGCTGTTGTTTATGGAAATTATATGAGTTATTATGCTGCCTGTCTTTGCCAGCACACTCTTGAAAAATATATTTTTAATCTCAATGAGTATTTTAATCCTGGTTAAATAAAGGTTAAATAAAAAATATATTATCATGTACCTTTCAGGCCCTTTTTATTGTATTTACTGTCACGTGATTATTAATAGATGCATATGTAACACTGGTCATAGCTCAATAAATAGAAACATTTAATACATGATGTTTGACTGAAACAGTACATGAAACAGAACCAATTTGTGACTTCCACCAATAAAATATCTTCAAGATTCCACATTTAGTGATGTAAACCAGTGGTAAGTAAAGATGCAAAAAACACACTGAACCATAAAGTGTGCTATTGGGAACATGCAACAGAAAGTTGTGACATGCTTAGTTATCATTGGTGTTACACACTATCACAAATAGAGCCCACATGAACTACATTAAATCATCTCAACTCCTTTAACTTTATTAACTTGTACACCTCTTTTTCAAACATCTGATAGATTCCATTAATCTGTCATCATCTTGCAAGACAACCGTTCAGTTTACACCGGGTTAGTTTTTTCAGTGTCGCCAGACAAAACTTTGTTAACGCTTTTTTTTAAACAGAGATACAGACCAGACACAGATAACTATTGTTACTATTATTCCCCTGATATCACAAGTGGATCTTTGGATTTGGGACACATTGTGTAGAAGAGCTCAATTGTGTGGGGTTTGTTACAAGCATCAGCTTTATTCATCTTGGTACAAATTACGTAGAGTGCAGTTTATTCTCTTGGAAAATGTCAGGCAAATGTTTCATAAGCATATTGTCACAAGGCGTTTTATGCACACTGATCTGGATAGTACGGGAACATATGCTGATGAAACAGTAACACTGCCTGTGGCATTTCATTGCGCAAGTACGAGCCAACAAAGAAGTGAAGAGAAATACAAAGCCAGATGCAGTGACACACATGACACACAGTCACCAAGGCCCATACACTGCACTGTATCTTGTGGGTGGCCAATAACAATCATCATCCTTGTATTTTGTGAGGCCTTGCAGATGTGGAGGTTGGGCCACAATGGTCCACAGTTATGATAACAGAAACTCCACACAGAGAAAGAGCTAGACATAACAAGAGAAGAAGAAGGAGAGTGGTGACGGAGAGGGTGGAAACAGACATTCAAAAACAGAAACAAAAGGAAATGACTGGAGTAAATAGAAACAGTATATCCCGACTATGTAGTACATTTTAAGTGTTTTGTGATCTTGTGATTTTGAACAAGCTGATAAACATCTGTTGAAAATGAATTAGCCCCCAACTGTGAGCCAACTTCCTGCCTGACAGGCATGGCTCTGCACAGGAGGTGAGGCCTGCTGGAACAAGTTCAGATTCAGGGCAGAACTAGAAGGAAAATTGCATACGCCTATGGAAAATGACTGCAAATTATGTCATTGTACAAGTTTGGTGCTTAACCTCATTTGAGCTTTTTGACCATTTCAGAAAAGGCTGCGCTTTACTTTTTGATCATTAAACTGCTTGGAAAAATTGACTTTAAATGGAAACCCCATTGTGCAAAGAGTAGAATGCCATCTTGATTGTGGCCTCAAGACCAGGAAAAGATATTAAGTTAAGCCCACAGATATGTGGTCCTCATGAAACCCTAAAGTTTCCTGTTAGTGTCCTGGATGCCTGTGCAACATTTCCACATGTACTGTTGGGTCACACTAACCAAATTCCTAATTTTCCTCCATTTGGTAATGTCTGCTTGCAAACCAAATGTCTATGAAAACAACCTTTGGACTGATTAAACTGTGCAGTAATGGGGGAATGTCTGGGGGACAGGGATTCAAGGGGTCTGGGTGAAAGGCTTTTTCCTGCTTAAAAGTAGAAGCACTACAAGATACATTTTAAATGTCCTGCACACCATTTTCAGTGGCTAACAGTGGCATATGTATTTTTTATTCATGGCAAACATTTGTATCACAAACTTGGACAAGGATATAGATATGATAGAAATACACCACTTCCTCAAGTAGTGCTCATGAGTGCATTCATGAATAACTATAGAACTTGACTTTACAGAGCTGTTGTGACGTCTTGACACAAGTCTTAATCTCTTCAGGCAGGTCAAGAACTTAGAGTGAGACTGAGCAGGCGGCCGTCCAGCCAGGTCATGTCATTGAGACCGTGCTGTCAGACAGCAGGCTGTTGCTGCCTGCCAGCGTGAGTGAGCATCTCCGGGATTAACACAAATGTAGTGCAGATTTCCTTCATCACAGCTGGCCATGGGGGACCTGTTCTTATGATCATCGTCATAAAATCAGGTAGATTTAAGCATAAAGCATGGTTGAGAGAGCTACAAAAAATTATTGCTTTCATTATTGATTCATCTAAGAATAATTTTCTTCATTGAACATTTTGTGTCTAAAATGAAAAGGTCCATTATAATTTCTCAGTGCCTCATTTATCTTAACAACAGTCAACCCCAAATATATTCAATTTACTATCATATATGACAAAGAAAAGCATAAAATCCCCACATTTCTGAACCTCAGACCAGAGCTGAAAAACTGGCTGAAACATGTAATTAATTACCCTTTCAACTCTTACATTTTATTATAACATGTTTTTTTAAATCCTTACACAGTATAGTCTGGCTGGTGTGCCTGTGGACAAGTACATTTTAGAGGCTTACAGTCAAAGGCACAGTCTTTTTAGCATTTGTTAAATGCTTGGACCAAAATAAATAAATCATTTATTTACATCAGAGACTTTTCAAAGGTTCAAATCTATATATTTTTTCCGTGGGACAAGGAAACCTGGCAAAGGACAATCAAGTGTTTACTTGAAGTAGGCTACAAACTGGGGTTAGACAGTCTCTTGAGGGCTAACCACAATGTAGTGACAAACCTGCGTAAAGCTTTTTTTAACGTAAATAGTAGGCCGGTTTATACTGGCTGTGTTACCTTTAGTAATCTTGTGTATGGTAGTTGTCTAGCGGTTCCTGTCTGTCTCTCCCACCATGTGGATGAGGTGACAAGGATAAACCGGTTCATACGTGGATAGGAGGCCGGTTTCAGCTAGCTGCGTTGCCGTAGTAACGAGCTCTCTATAAATACTGTGGGGATCCTTTATCGGCTTTCATTCCTGTTGCAGTCCTGGTAGAGAGGCGATAACTCCAGCAACGGGCTTCATTGTTTAGGGGAACGGCCTTATTTTTTTAATCCCAACATTTGGGTCTAATGGACAAACTCTTTGTAAATGCTTTTTAAGGTAAGCAAGGACTTTTCGATTTCGTATTACTAAGTCATTGTATCTTAAATACGTCTCGACTTACGTTAGCAAACGTTAGCTTTCACGCCGATTCGGTTATGGCGGCTTTAAAATTAAAATTAAAATTTGACATATTAGGGTAGGGTGTTCTTGCTATTTTACCATAACCGTAACGTCAATTTCATTTTAGTTTTAATCGCTTTTGAGTGTTGCTTAACAATATTACGTGGCCAATGTGACATACGCCTGGCTAGCTGTTAGCTAGTAATTGTTATCATCTTTTTATTCATCTTACTAACCTCACTACCTTCACCTTACTAACCGACATAACGTTTGCCTGGAAACTTTAAAGGCCATGAAAATCGTTATATTGACATTATGATAGTCAGGCTTTTAAATTGGCAGTTTAAACTCTGATAAACCATGTTAAGAGTAACTTCAAACGCTACATTGCCTCATGGCATGAAGAGCTCTAAACGGAACCGGCATATTGGTATGTGCGTCATCTATTAGTCACTGATTGGTTCATTTTCATGCCATTCTTTTATGTTAAAGGCGGGTATTCTTTGTGATTGGATTAAACCGTGAATGGGCGGGGCTTAAACATTGCTACCACCCATTGACGTTTTCTATGCAGATGGTGTCAAGTTGTCTTACCATAGTTATGAAATGGAGCGCTATTGTAGACTGGAGGAAGTGTATGTCTTGCTAGTGCCTCGCATTAATTTTAAATTAAATATAATGGTTTTAATAGCATAAACCGTAACTTTGTCTTAAAGTTGGTAATACATTTGTATTGTAATTTATACTCTTGTGTTTAAAACCTACTGAAGTTGAGTACTAAATTAGTTCTGCAACTTATTTTCTGAAACCAGCCTTTCCCCATGGGATGTTTAAAAATACTTTCAGGTGGTTTTTATTTAAATTGCCCAATATCATAAATTTGCCTCAAGGGCCTTTACACTCTGTACAGCCTAAAACACCCTCTATCCTTTAAACCCTTAATTTGGATAAAGATAAACTCTTCAAATCAAAACCTTTTTAACTGCTCTTGTTTACAGAATCATCACTCTAGGAAAACGCACGTTGGCTGCTCAGCAGGCCCTGGCCTCGTGTCTTATTTGAAGGGTTTTAACTTCACTGGTGAGCCCCCCTGGTTGGCTTCTCTGCACCGGAGTGACAGCAACACAAAATACCATCTGTCCAATTCAAGTAAGTGTCACTGTTTGTTGTTTGCAACTTGATTCAAGGCTGCGTTGTCATCTTCAAGATAATACTGCAACAACATTGTCACTCAGTCAATTTCCATGCTTTCAGAATTACTCCTACTTGCACTGTGACTTTCCAATCAGCGTGGAATAAAATGGACTTTAGTAATCAAGGACACAAGACGCTGTGTTCTCAGAGCTGAATGTAATCTCAATATGTCCTCCCCTCCCTTTTACAGTTTTCTAGCGACCAATCCAAAGGACGTCTTGTGACCATGAACTCTGCCACTCCTACTGAATTTGAATTCTCTTTCCTGGAGGAGGGGTTTTCTGCCCGGGACATTGTTGAGCAGAAGATCAATGAGTCATCCATGACGGTAAGCATCCTGTGCGAACATTGTTTAGGGGATATACAGATGGCCCTATTTGTTAGGAGATAAATGTCAATAGAATGCAACTGAAAGCAGGCTGTTTAACTGAACCTGATTAACCTAATATTGCAGTGTGCAGACTGTATTTTCTTCACTTGACTCTTAAGCCTCGTTAGTGCAAATTATTGTCAGTTTTAATATTAGTGTTTATTGTTTGCAGTGTATCGTGTAATATGCTATATTAAAAGCATAACACTTACTATAACACTTTTTATTTAACTAATTTCTTTATTTTCCTTCTACTGCATTACAGGATGACAGGGATGCCTTTTACGTCTGTGACTTGGGCGATGTGCTAAAGAAACAACTGCGCTGGGCAAGGGCTCTGCCTCGCGTCACTCCTTTCTATGCCGTCAAGTGCAACGACAGCCGGGCTGTAGTTATGACACTGGCATCCCTGGGAACTGGCTTTGACTGTGCAAGCAAGGTGTGTGTTGGAAAATGTCTATAGCACTAGATGTTCTCAGAGTAACATAACTCAAAGCTCTCTTGATGAGCTGAAATTGCTGTTTTTTTTGTTTTTGTCTTGCTGACTGTTGGCATTGCCCCCCCCCACTAGACGGAGATTCAGCTGGTTCAGTCTCTGGGAGTGGATCCAAGCAGAATCATCTATGCCAACCCCTGCAAGCAAGTGTCTCAGATCAAGTATGCTTCTGCCCATGGGGTCCAGATGATGACCTTTGACAGCGAAGTGGAACTCATGAAAGTAGCCCGCTGTCATGACAATGCCAAGTGAGACATTTTACCGTCCATAATGTGAAGGTTTTAGTGGTATTTTATTTGTATTTATCTGCCTTTTTTCTCCCCCCTTTCACTAACTGTTTCTGCTTTGTGCCCAGGCTGGTGCTGCGTATTGCCACGGATGACTCCAAGGCAGTGTGTCGTCTGAGCGTGAAGTTTGGGGCCCCACTCAAAGCGTGTCGAGGTCTCCTGGAGCGGGCTAAAGAACTGCGGCTGGATGTGATCGGCGTCAGCTTCCACGTCGGCAGTGGCTGCACTGATCCCGAGACCTACTCCCAGGCTATCGCTGATTCCCGCTGTGTCTTTGACATGGGGGTGAGTTGTGACAGAAATGCATATGCAACTGTAATTTGTGGGTTTTCACACAGCAAAATAAACTTGCAGTCTTTAATTTTGTGACCTAGGATGAGCTGGGCTTCAACATGGACCTGTTGGACATCGGAGGTGGTTTCCCTGGTTCAGACGATACTGAACTCAAGTTTGAAGAGGTATCCTGCATTTTTATTTTTAGTTGCATGTTTACAGATTAATTATTAAAATAAAATGAGGCAGTACAGCCTTCTACTTATTTATTTATTTTTTACATTTAGCTGCAGCATCAGTAGTACTAGCACTAGATGTGTTATTATTATTTTTTAAACGTCTAATATTTACCCATGATCACTTACTTACTTTATTTATTTATAGATCACTGCAGTAATCAACCCAGCCCTGGACAAGTATTTCCCTGCCGACACTGGTATTAAGATCATTGCTGAGCCAGGGCGCTTTTATGTGGCCTCTGCTTACACACTGGTTGTCAACATTATTGCCAAGAAGGTCATCATGGATGACGAGTCTGCCTCTGATGGTAACAGCCTTGATTTTAGAAAGAGTCTACTCTCAAAGCAGATTTGTAGCATTTCTCATTAGTAAAATGATTTATGCTCCCTTCACAGAGGAAGATGAAGGGATCAGTGATAGGACTCTGATGTACTATGTCAACGATGGCGTGTACGGATCCTTCAACTGTATACTCTATGACCATGCTCACTGTTTGCCAACACTACATAAGGTAAGAATTTCAACGATTGAAATGGCAATGAAGTTTCTCGTCATACTGTATCTGCCAGTAAAGGGTGAAACAAACATTAAAGTCTTGTGTGCCCCCCAACCATTCTCAATACTAACAGAAGCCAAAGCCAGACGAGGTCATGTACCCCTGCAGTATCTGGGGCCCGACATGTGATGGCCTTGATCGCATTGTTGAGCAGTGTGACCTGCCTGACCTCCAGGTGGGCGACTGGCTGGTCTTTGAGAACATGGGTGCCTACACCGTGGCTGCTGCCTCCACCTTCAACGGCTTCCAAAGGCCTGACATTCACTATGTCATGTCCCGCCCTGCCTGGTGAGTAGACGTCGAAGAAGTTGAAAGTGGTGATTAATAATGGATTGCTGTCCAATTTGCAGGTTTAGGTGCATCTTGTGATAACTAACTTTGATCTGTCTTCTACAGGCAACACGTGCAGCAGATCTGTTCCCAGGGCATGCCAGCTCCTGTGGAGGAGTCTTGCCTGTTTGAAGTGCCAGCCTGCTGTGGCAGAGAGAGCAGCTTGGAGATGCCCACTAAGCCCTGCCAGGCCCATGTGGTTTAAATGCATTCTGTACATCGCAGCAATGTTCTCCAGATCTAGCATCCTTTCTCATGAATTATTGGAGAATGGAGAACGTTCTCTTTGCTTTTTTTGTTTGGTTTTTTGTTTTTCTTCTCCCCAAATGTACGTGAAATTTTCAAGGCCAGTTACTTGACAGGAGAATGAGAGGTTCATGTTGTTGCACGCATTTCTATGTTCTGTATGGAAGTTGGGGATCAACCTTCAAATGAGGCTGAATCACACTCCGAGTGTCTCTGTGTGTTCCAGGCAGAGAGTTACAGGGCAACTCTGTACTTGTTGCTACAGTTTTTCTGCCCTAATTTGTGGGAATGACTGATTGTTAACACTGGCTGACTGTAGTACATGAAGAACCCATTTGCTGAACTGGAATAGTGTTTGGAAAGAAACCTTTGCAAAATAAATCCCAACTTCACTGAAGATTTCCCATCACCATAGAGCTCACAACACTTGAAACTGTAGCAATAGTCTAACAGGAGAAGGGTTGCTTACGCTATTAATTCAATATCAAAAAGAAGAGAATCAGATTGCTCTCAGTTTAGGAAATTGCCGGTGCTGACTGACCTGCAAAGATGTGTGGAGGGGGTGGTGGGTTAACAAAGCCCTGTTAACATCAGAAGTCACATCCCTAGCGAGAAACTCGCAAAGAGGTGGTTGGAGGAGTGATTTAATTCCTCAAAAAATGGCTGCTATGTTTTATATTTATATTGTTAATGATCTCCACTTCTGTACAGAACACCCTCAAGTGCTAATCCTCAAGATGTTAACTTATCAAGAAAAACACCATTGTTAGAGTTTTTTTTTTTTTTTTAATTTATATATTTTTTTGCTGCCATTCATGGTGTAGCTTTTCAGTGTGTTTTGTGTTCTGTAAATGCTTCTATGCTGATTCTGGCCAGTGACCATTTTAATATGTATAGGTACACCCAGAACCTCACAGGAAATGCTTCTGTCACATTGTGCATGTCAAAACACCATATAGTGTGTCTCTGGCTGTCAGACAGCATTATTCATACATAACTAAATTGACATTTCAATTGCCCCTTAGCAAGCATGTGGGCCTCATATTTGTCCTGGTCACTAGACATTACAGGGACCACCAAAAACAAATCTTAAAGATTAACACTTAAAACACAGGGACTCAAGAAACAGATGGCACCTCTCCTCTTCTCCTCATTTAATATTTTTTTTGTATCTTGTAGAAGGCAAGAAGTCTGTTTATGATATTAATACGAAGCAGTGTTTAAGCATACATTTGAAATGGATATGAAAGAGACAGGATTGCAAAGTCAGTGCTTTCCTATGGAAACTTTTTGAAGTTTTGTATTTTATTAATAAATAAAACATTAGGTGCAGAGCTGAATTATGGATGTGTGTTTTGTTCAAATGGGACAAAATTAAAGGCATTGACGTACTTGTATAGTTACTATGGGCCATAAAGAGTTCCAAGAGTCCACCTAGTGTTTGTAGAATGAAACCGCTTCCACTTGTAATGTTGCCACAGTGTGACATTCTCAGCTTTACAGTTGTATATGGAGGAATTTTCCTTCTTTCCACTTACATCTGTGCTTCAGACACACGCATGGGAACTGATTGTGCCTGCCAGCGTAGAACATTACTGTATACAGACTAGACTTGTATACATACGCTGTGTCCCAATTCAGGGACTGTATACAAAGATGGACGACGTGGCAGCTCCCCAAAAGGGAACCCAAACATCTCGATCGCCCCCTGGTGGCTTGCTGCAGTATAGGTCATAAGCCCCGCCTCCTCCGTGTTAGTGGGTGGGACATGGAACAAACTATTCACTAATATTCACAATATTAGACATACTAACCCTAAAAAGAGCACAAGGTTTATTCACTAATGAAAGTCAAAGACGTGTTGTTTTCAATATCAACACTACAAAAACCAACTACAATCAACACTGTTTTATTTAATGTTCACAAATGGCAAGAACAGAAAACCTTTCCTACTCCAGGTACACGAACACACACTCGCACATCTGCACATACATACTCACTTAGCCAAATATATACATGAACACACTCTTTCACTCACTCACCCAGCGCAGGATCTTCTGCCAGAACAGCTGTCCAATCAACCAGGTGATTTGCACCACACACATATCGCGGACCAGAGTAATTTAAGAGCCAATACTCACAGAATGGGGGTTATAGTGCGTAACCAACGTACCAACATCTGTTCATCTTTTGCTGTCGCAGTGTTTTGGCGTGAGAAATGTTTGGACAGCGTGAGACTGAACGTGAAAGAGATGGCAACCCTGATGTAGATGAAGTGAATCTTCCAAAGATCCACTTCATCTACAGAAAGGTTCTGAAGAAAGGAATTCTGTCATAATCGCATCATTAGCCTCAAACTATGCAAAAGAAGGGTGGAGAAGGTGGAGAAGAGTTTTCGTGGGTTGGAGGCAGTCAATCTTGTTACGGAAGTAGGTGGTCTTGGATTCAATTATGTTCCTGTGTTGTGGGTTCAGGTAAAGCGGATTGAAAGTTTGCAGCTTCTAAAGAGCTCTGAGAGTCTGATTGACTGAATTTACAGAGGACAGATAACATTTCTGAAACAATTAAATTAAATTAAAGTCATGTACAGTGACTAATATCAGTGAGGCCATATTTACACACTACAGGTGAGTGGTATCTGTGTTGTGCTTCTATTGATTGGTATATGATTTGTCTGTATATTGTCTGTATGTGAATAGGGAAAAGTCCTCCAAATTATGGTGTCTCCAGGAGGATGCATGTTAAGGACTAATCTCTCCTGAACAAGGGCAAAACACATTCATGATACTGACAAATAACTTGTCCAGCTCTCTCTTATAACTTGCCCTTTCGAGGAGTCAGACAAGATCATTTGCACTGTCAGACAGAAACTGTAACTTGATGCACATAAACACTTCCTCTTTATGGCACAAGTACCAGAAGGCTATATGACTTGCTCATAGAGGATTCATTGATGCGTACATATAATTTATTATCAGTCTTTGATTTCCTTTCTTCAGACAAGGCCGGTGTCTATTTTTGTTTTGTGCAATGGCTCTTTTATTTACGTCAATAACCCCCCAAAAGAAGCTGCGTGGCACAGTTTGCACTACAGTCCATGAGAGGGCAGCAATACTACATGTAGACTATGCTCATTTATGGTAACC
The DNA here is from genome assembly GCA_036023655.1 of Nannoperca australis. Classification (NCBI taxonomy): domain Eukaryota; kingdom Metazoa; phylum Chordata; class Actinopteri; order Centrarchiformes; family Percichthyidae; genus Nannoperca; species Nannoperca australis. The sequence continues at coordinate 10,311 of JAVQJD010093567.1, read as the reverse complement.
TGTGCCAAGTTTATGTTTAAGTTCACCATGAATCATCCCATCATGGCAATTTGTTCGGCTACCATAGCTAGAATTATATGGAGAAAATACTAAAGATATAATATATTTTACAAGTCAATTCAGGCTCTCCTAAACAGGTCACTATTGGTCAAGAAGTCAGAAAGTGCTTGGAATAGAGAAACATCTGAACATCTACATTTCCATGACAACTGAGCGAAACACATCTGCTGATGAAAACTGAGATACAGTCAAAACATTGAGTTGGTGGACCTTAAATTTGGATTGTTTTGTTGGTTGCAGTTTAAAAAATAAATAATGAACTGTCAAGCTCAAAGGCAATTTCTTGAGTGGTTTTTGCTCATTATGTCAGCAGAGGTCAGAATTGTAAAACTTATTACAATCAATTAGGTGTGTGGAATACTGTAGATGGGCATTTGAAGTTCCTTGAATTTAACGTTTAACTCAAATAAAGCTACTTAATTTTATTTGAACTGTTTTATTTGTTCAACTTCCCAATTAAAGAGTAGGTAACAGACTTCTATGAAAATGCACATTATATTGTTTATTAAATAAATATTATAATAATATACATTATTATATACATACTGTATATTTAATAGCATAATAAAAATGACTGATTGTCTGGAAATCCAGGACAAATTGAGTAAATTCTTGTTCAGAATTATAGAAAAGGAAATAGCAGCTTCTGCTGTTCCAAAACCACCCTCATGTGTGCACTCCTTCCTTCACTTCCTCCAAATGCCTCTGGATTGGACCTCTTGTTCCCCACGCCTTGTGGGCCGTGGACGAGATCGTATAAATAGGCCACAGTCAGCTGTGTTAGTGGACCAAAGGGTGGACGGAAAACAACTGTGCACGGACAACATGACTTCATCAGTGTGGGGACTGCTCTGTTTCGTTGGCATCCTGTCAAAGGGGACTCTGGGAACATTCCCACAGTTTGGGTCACACAACCGGCAGATTCACTCAATTAGGCCTTCAATCCCACGGGCGCTACCGCAAGTCCCCCCAAGGGTCAGTCAGCGCTTTAAAGATATCAGATCTAGTGAACAAACCTCTGACGAAGCACCAAGTTCTGAAACTTTTCAAGAGGTCCTGCTGGGGGATTACACTGTCCGAGGCTTCCAGCAGCAGCAGGGTGCCCGACCAGGTGCCAACGACTACATGACGCAGGGGAGACGGACAACTGATGATGGAGGTTGGTCAGATATTATTTGTCCTATATCTATATTTTTGAAAATATCCATTCACCTGCTGTGTGTTGATCAACTCTTACTGCTGTTCTGAAGGTGTTTTCAGAATCCTCAGTCTCTTCTAACCATATAGATAAAAACAAGATAAAACTAAAACTAAATTACTATCCCATTTTCCAGATTGCTACTATGCCAAATGGCATAATGTCCTTGTCCTTTAGGTGATACACAAGAAGAACAATTGTAATGCTTTGTTGTAAAGATACATCAATATGCACCAATGTAAGCGATAATGAAATGTTAGATTTGGTTCATGTTGTTCAAATTTAACAAGGAGATGTGTCATTTCTGAATGCCATTTTTTTAAAGAGATTAAAACAAGAGGTGCAGTTTCAAATATTCTTCCATACAGCAGGCAAGAAGAGCATTCCTATTCTGGAGATGCCTTAAAATCAACCCTAAAAATCAAGGGTATTTATTTTGCAAAAGATCAGATGCTTAGCTCTGTGACTCCAATGTAATTGAACTATCAATGTACTATTTTTATGCTATAAATGATTAATAATCTTTAGTTACCTATCCGTTCTGACCAGGCTACACAGCATAACTTAGGAAAAATACTATATTGCATCTGTAAAAGTGCAGTGAAATAAGTTACAGTATACTGTATATAATGTATACAACTCAAAAAGCATACTCTTTTCCCTTCTGTGATATTCACATTGAGAAAGTGTTATTAAGCTAATAATTATTTATGAATGCTGTCATGTTGCACTTCATTTTGTTTGAGTTAAACTGAAGTAACCTCTGTTTTCATTCTTTCCCCTCTGCTTTTTCCTTCTCTCTTGGCAAAGCTGCTGACACTAATTCCAGGTTTGATCACAATCAGCCCTCCCATCACCAGCCACCAAAGAGAAGTCAGCCGCTATCACAGCTGCAACACACAGCTGCGCCATTTGTATCCCGGCAGCCTGCTCAAGACCCGAGTGGTTCTCCTGCATCCATCAGAACTGGCACAGGTACTTCACTTAAGCCATAACTAACGTATTCTCATTTAACTCGCAAAAGACGGATGTGGAGTAGCCACCAGTAGTTGTGGAGTTTTCCTACAAACTTAAAAGTGTCACACACAATTCAAATGAAAAGCCACCAAAGCCCCCTCATTTATTAGGCTGAAAACATTTTTTTGATACAGAAGATCTATCCTGGATACAGATCCAGAAGAGGATGAAAGTCCACTGATATCTCTTTTGCCATGGGGTTATGGTCATAGTGGTATTATTTATTGGCTTGGGAAAAGGTCATTTAGTGTGGATAAGCGTGCTGCAATGTAAATTGATTGTGACTTGTGCTTAAAACACAAACTTTGGGGATTTGGTAGATATAATGAGAGCTATAATGACTTAAAGGGGAGCTTATAACAGTACATTTTAAGGGGGCCATTCAAATAATAAGAGCAGAATATTTTCCCCTTCTTTCTTCCTTACCTGATGGAAAATTATAGCATACAGTATTTGAAAGTGACATATTGGATGTTAAAATATTCTAGTATTTCTCTGGTCTCCTAAAATTGTAGCATTCAAACGCTATAAGCGCTATTAGCACCTAGTACAACTCTTATGCTTCTCAATTAATTAAAAAATATCCCTCAGTGAATCAGCCAACCATTCAGACTATGGTTTAAAGTGTGTGGGCTTTACTGAGTGTGTGTACAGTGTGTGTGTGTGCGTGTGTGTGTGTGCGTGCGCATGCATTGATGTGTCGCTATGTATGCTATATGAGAAGACACGTTGTGAGAGTTGTTGTGCTGTATCTTTAATCCAAAAACATTGGAAAATACAATTTTAAACCATTTAAAATATCCTTTTTTTTTTTACAGCAACAAGATCCAACTGCAGAAATAGGCCGATAGACTTGATCTTCATTATAGACAGCTCCCGCAGTGTACGCCCTGCTGAGTTTGAAAAGGCCAAGGAGTTTCTGCAAGACATGGTGGACAGCTTGCAGGTCGGCTCAGATGCCACACGAATCGGCCTCGTCAATTATGCCAGCACGGTGCAGATTGAGTTTCTACTGAAGACATATTTTGATAAATCTGCTCTAAAGCAGGCTCTGGCCCGTGTTGAGCCCCTCGCTTCAGGCACCATGACAGGCATGGCCATCAAGACTGCCATGGAGAAAGCCTTCACAGTGGAGGCAGGGGCCCGAGCTAGCTCCATAAACATTGCCAAAGTAGCCATCATAGTGACAGACGGGAGGCCCCAGGACAAGGTGGAGGATATATCAGCAGCCGCCCGGGCATCTGGGATCGAGATCTATGCAGTGGGAGTAGACAGAGCTGATATGATGTCCCTCCGCCTCATGGCCAGCCACCCACATGATGACCATGTCTTTTATGTGGAGACCTATGGTGTCATAGAGAAGCTCACTTCCAAATTTAGGGAAACCTTGTGTGGTAAGGATGATGATAATGGGAGTGCGGATATTCCATTAGATGGCGGAAGTGATGATTATGGACTAGGCCTAGATGGCAGAAAAGACGGTAATGGAATAAATAATGAAAATGGCGATACAGGAAACAACGGTATGTTCGATCCATGCTTTAAAATTCACCTGTGATCGTATGGGCAGCACCATAGAGGTAATCTCCATTCTAAAGTCACTAGTCCTCTTCTTTGGTCTTAAGAACAAGGGCAAGGTAACCAGTGATTTACCGCCCTTGTTGTGTTAAATATCCCACAAAACAGTGTTCACTAACTGTTGCCATGTAGATGATAATAATACGTGTGGTTAATACAGTCAGTATTAAACAATATGTCATGTACTAACTAGCTTAAAGAAGAAGACAAACCTCTGATCACTGGTTGGTCTGCCAATCCAGAGCAAATTCTACAACCTTGAACACTTTAAAATGGTTGAAACCCTAATATGATGCTGCCTTTACTTTTCACAGGGAGCACGCTGCTCTTTGCATTCTGCGCTGAATCTTGTGCCTTATGGCGTGTGCCCTGCTCAGTTACCTGCAGACGTGCTAAGCTGCCAAGGTCCACAATTTGGACTTTTGCAATTTTTGACAGAACATAAATTAAATTAGCTCGCGCAAAGTTTGACTAAAATGTATTTGAGTGGAAACGTTTAAAATTCTTTTTTTGTTTTTAGAAAACACAAGCTTTAATAACTGCTTAAATTAGCCCCTGAGTGCACAAAATAAACATTGTAATCTTTTAATATCTTAATTATAATTAAAAAGACAATAGACCAGTTTAAATGAATAGTTCAACATTTGCTTTCTTATAGATTGTTAGATGAGAAGACCCTAACCCAATATGAAGCTGGAGCCAGCAGCCGGGTTAACTTAGCTTAGCATAAATTATGGAAAAAAGGGAAAACAGATTAGGTTTAAAGCTTAATAGTTAACATGTTATTAGGATTTTTCAAAGGAATATTTATGTTTTGAGGAACGTTTATGTCTTTATAAATTTAAAAAAAATGACCAATGATGTGAAGCATTTACATATTTTCTGCTAAATGTAATATTTATATTTAATGTAGTACTTAATGCTTGTAGGCTACAGAAATGCTTGATCCAGCCCAACTGCTCGTTGCCATGATACATTTGGGTGATATCAGAAATAGGAAAATAAGAGCTAGGATAAGTTCAAAAAGTGTAATTCTCAAATTATTTGTACGGCGCCCCAGAAAAGTCACATTGGGATTTTTTTTTTACAGCTTTTGCATTTCCTAACAATAAGTTCTGTGTTTTCTCGTAATACATTTTGTGTTCCCCCCAATTATTTTCAAATCTGATAAAAACACAGGGTTCAAATCCTGAGGGTCTGGCTTTATGATTCTTTCTCTGCTAATATGAACACAGTGCAGCTACAGCCATAACCATATCCATAACACTGTGTCTAGACAAGAGGTGTAGTGTTAGCAGCATGTTAGCAGAGCAGCAACATAAAAATAACCATAGAAACATCTTCCATTGTATCCCTAGCAACAACTATGTTAATAGCCCCAGCCACAGTTTTAACCGTAGCTCAATCCACTGCCAAACATGCAGCTACAGCTCTGGTTATCTAGGGAGATGCAAAACATATTGCACGGTAACACAGAAGTTATTTTTAGAGAATGTAAAAGACCCCAGGTAACCCAAAAGTTATTGCAGGGGAATGGAAAACGTATTGCAAGGTAACACAAAAGTATTTGATTTAAAAAAAATTCCCACCCTGACCTCTGAACCGATTAGTACTTTTGAGGAACTTTACAAGTAACATTTATTCAAGAATGTCACCTTTTAATTTCTCTTTACAGCTTTTGGTACTACCCAAACTAGCAAGGTAACTGCTAAGGTTGCCCATGCTATCCACGTTTCTTCCCTGGTGTTGACCTTATTGCACACTGTGCCAGTCAATCTTGAATCAGAGTGTGTGAGCTCAACCAACCTCTGCGTTTCATGGAAACCAACTTCTGTCCATCCACATCACTGATGTCAAAAACATGCAACGATTATGACAGTGTTGCCTTTAATACATTGTTTGTTTGCATCGTCTGCATGGAATTTTCTGTTGGAAAATTAAGATGGATAGTTATTTGAGTGACTTAAATTCAAGAGCCAGTATAACATTTGAAAATGGCTATGTCACTCCCTTATCAAATAATACAGGATTTGAAACAACAAAATTAATTCACTATAACATTACTATAATTGAAGCACAGAGATCAATCAAACTAATCTGCATGTGGCTCTGTAGAATAACCATATTTCAAAATGAATCCATACATTCTTACAACTCACTAACACAGATGTATAAAACAAACTGATTGATTTCACAAGACTTAAGCCAATCAGACATTGGAGTGTGTTTTTTCAGGTTTGGATCCATGTGCTCAGGGACACAACTGCCAGCACATTTGTGTCAACAATGGAAACTCATACAACTGCAAATGTCGCGTGGGCCATGTCTTGAACCCGGACAAGAAAACATGCTCACGTAAGAATCTTTTTCTTTGTATTAATGTTTTTGTCCAAATATCTTAGTGTCACAAAATCCCATTGTGTTTTCACATGATAAACTATCTGAAAATGACAATGAAAAGAACATGTCTAAAAGATTGAGTCTTTCTTTAAAATTATTTGGGATTAGATGGGAATCACCTTATTAGAGGTAGACATTTCTACTTTAAGATTGAATGTAAGAACATTAACAGAATATTGGAATACCAAGTACATAAGCATTTGAAGCTCTCTTTGCACTTCAGTTAGTCAGGCACTTCATGCTGTAGACACACTGCATACCATCTCTTGTTACTAATGTTTTGGGTTGCCCTAATTAGATTAGGGGAGACACTATTCAGCACAAATTAAATGAGCTGGACATGATGAAGGCCTAGTTTTGAAGCACCATCTCTAGACTAAACCCAAGACTATGTCAGTCAGTTGTGGCAGTGTCTGTTTTCAGGTTCAGATGCATGTGCCCAGAGACATGACTGCCAGCATGTTTGTATCAGCAATGGTGACTCATACACCTGCAAGTGTCGAGTGGGATATGTGTTGAATGCAGACCAGAAAACATGCTCACGTAAGATAAAACATTTTCTCAACAGATTTATTGTTAGCTTTTGAGACAAATATATTTGTTATCATAAATACATTAGGGCAGAGCAAGACCTGAAAGACTGGGGCAGATTCAAAAAAGGGCACATAACAAATTATAAAAGGAATAACAACTGATCTTATATCATCTCCAACATGCATATCAAATACATCTCCAAAGTAAGTAGTCCAACCATAACCACAAAAACACTACAAAGAGAAAAACAACAACCACAATGAGGTTCAAAATAACATCAAAGAAACGAAAAACTACTAGAAGACACAGAGAAACCACAAATTGAAGTTAAATAACTATAAAAAAGACAAACAACCATAAAGTGAAACAAAATGAACACAAGGAGTTGCACAAAGACTACAGAGATACAGAACGACCACAAAGCCATGCAAAATGAACACAAAGAGACACAAAACAACCACAAAGCTATATATTGAAATTATTTTATATTAGAATATCTAAAGTTGATAGTATTTGGCATTTATTTATTACACCAAATAAACAATGTAACTATTAAAGATTTGTCATAACACATTTTTACTCAAATGTGCTGCCTTTCTTTGAATCTGTGCTTAAATTTGGCCCTCCATTCAAAAGCTTCTAAACCTGCCCCTGGGCCAGGCTGCCACCTCTTAGGCAGAAGGCGAATGGACAGGTAGATCCTCTCTCCAACTCACAAGCTTGACTATCATTAGAGTGTTAAGGAGGGCTTTGACCGTATAGAGAAAACCCTCATAAGTTCATCACAAATCTGCAAAGTTGAACCCTGGTTAAAGCCCATTTCATTTAAAGGGGGGTGTGCATTGTTTATGAAATATAACTGACTCAGGGCACCCTAACTTATGTACTTAGACATAGTTGGTCAGATGTGGAAGTGTTTCTTTTCAGGTTTAGATGCATGTACCCAAGGACATAACTGCCAACATATTTGTGTCAACAATGATGACTCATACATCTGCAAATGTCGAGAGGGACATGTGTTGAATGCAGACCAGAAAACATGCTCAAGTAAGAACCAGAAGATTGTTCATAGATTTGTGTTTTGCATGACTGAAAGTTTCTATGTATCCTCTGTTTACTGTACATAGCAAGATCTCGTGAGGCACTTCATACGGTGGGCACATCTTAGCTTGTTTATTGACAATCAAAGGCTCTACAATAAGTTACACTATAAGGGCTTCATGTCAGAGTAAGTGCTTCTTGATGGATATAATTCAATTAAGTCAGTTACAAGTGTGAATGTCTCTTTTCAGGTTCAGATCCATGTGCTCAGGGTCATGACTGCCAACATATTTGTGTCAGCAATGATGACTCGTACATCTGCAAGTGTCAAGAGGGATTTGTGTTGAATGCAGACCAGAAAACATGCTCACGTAAGAACCTGGGCTTTATTATTAGATTTGATATTATATATATTATCATATTATATACTTGATTAAATGCAGAAAGAGGCATTGAACATTTGGTCATGGACTTTATTTGTTTTTAAAATCAATTTTGGTTTGTCATAAGCTTCCAAGGAAGATAGTTGTGGACTCTAGTTGTGGAAGTGTCTCATTTCAGGTTCAGATGCATGTACCCAGGGACATGACTGCCAACATATATGTGTCAAAAATGGTGATTCATACCTTTGCATGTGTCGTGAGGGATATGCGTTGAATGCAGACCAGAAAACATGCTCACGTAAGAACCTGAATTTTAACTGTATACTGTGTTTGATAGACATGTTCTTGTACAAGGTGAGTAGTGAATGCATTTTATTTAAGCAGCAAATTGTGATACTGGGGCTGATGAACACAGAGATGTGGATTACCTCCTCATTACTGAAATATAAATGGACTGGTCGAGTGGAACACATTGATGTGGGAGTTTTTCTTTTCATGTTTGGATCCATGTTCCCAGGGACATGACTGCCAGCACATTGGTGTTAGCACTGATATTCGCACATCTGCAGATATGGAATGGGATATGTTTTGAATGCAAATCAGAAAAGAAGAACTTTTCAGGTAGACTTTTCTGTATTTCGGCTCAGCTTCTCACAAATCTAGTTTTGATTGAACAAAATCTGTAGCAATACTTTGGCTTGTGGGTTGGTAAAATCCTGTTGTGTCTCAACAAAAAAGTTGAGGTTTCCCCAGTGTTTTGGTATTGTTGAAGCATTCTTGGAGCCACAACAGCAGCTATTAAAGGAACTTTTACGCACTTCCAAAGTGGCATCTGCTTCAATTATGGGAGTTGCCACTTGGATTAGGGTTGGATACATTTGTCCAGGGACATGACCGTATTTGTATAAAAAAAAGACAATTCTTACCTTTGTATGTGTCACGAGGGATATATGTTGAATGCAGACAAGAATACATGCTTACGTAAGACCCCTTACAAATAGATTTCATGCCACTTTCTCTCAGGTTTCTAAAAGGTTCATTATTGTCGTTACATGTGTAAATGTAGAATCTATTCTTTGGGACACTGAAGAATTTGTACAGTTGTTTGCCAAAGCAGCTTTAAATATTTATGTATGCAGCAGTCAATGTTGAAATTAGATGAAAAAGCTTGAAATTAGGAAACTGGGATTGGGATGAGAGTTTGAGCAAATGGCCATGAATTATACATTTTACATTTTTACATTTGAACAAAATGGCCCATTCAAGGCCCAGCTATGACGTGCAAGACTGATGTAATTAGACTCAGTGTGTTACATGTGGGAGTGTTTGTTTTCAAGTTCAACTACATGCGACTAGGGAAATGACTGCCAGCATGTTTGTGTAAACACTGATGATTCTTACATCTGCCAGTGTCATTCGGTTATATACATCTGCAAGCATCAATTGGGTTGGAAATGCAGACCAGAAAACATGCCTTATGAGAATTGATATACATGCCTTAGAGCAGTGTCTTTGGTTTATGACAATCCTTATTTTAGAACTTGATTAAATACAGAAACCACCAGTTCTTGCTGTTCTGATCAAAAACATACTGTATTTATCAATGACCAAGAATTGTTGAGGGACTTTGTATATACTTTCTTCATGCCTCTAGTGTTGTGACTAATATTACACTTTGCTCTTAGCACTTTCACACAGTCAGTTGTTGAGTTGGAGGGTAAACAGTAAAAGGAACAATGGCTCCAACAGTCCAGGCTCTCCTTGTCAGTTCCATGTGGACATGTCTCTTTTCAGGTTCTGCTTCATGTGCTCAGGGACATAATTGCCAGCACATTTGTGAAAACAATGATGTCTTGAATACTTGATGCTTGAATACATATTGGAGAATTAATTCTCCGGAGCATTACAAATGCTTGAAATATTGTTGTTTGCTCCTCCAAAAATAAGCTGAAATGATATATGTCTCTTTTCAGGTTTAGATCCATGTGCTCAGGGACATGACTGCCAACATATTTGTGTCAGCAATGATGACTCGTACATCTGCAAGTGTCGAGTGGGATATCAGTTAAATGCAGACCAGAAAACATGCTCACGTAAGAA
>JAVQJD010093566.1:0-24266 GCA_036023655.1 Nannoperca australis | reverse complement strand
AGTTTAAAGTCATCTTCATTGAAAAGTACAGTGCTTTTCCTTCAAAAATAAGGACATTTCAATGTGACCCCAAACTTTTGAACGGTAGTGTATATATATATATATATATATATATATGTGACCCCAGAAAATTGACCTCTTACTGTTTTCTATTCATGTTTTTGTGCTTGGCAGCTTTGGGCCACCATACTACAGCTGTCGAGGTGAGCAAATTGGTAAACCAAATAATCATGGAAATTTACATTATTTTTTATTTTTATTATTTTGTCCCCAAAATATAATCTATAAAACCCTGACCATAACCTAACACTCAATCTAAAACTCCCCAAACGCTTTAATATCGCTGTGTTTAAACTGTGTACTCTGTGTAACTGTGTATTTCTATCCATGTGAGGTCATTTCATTCTCAAAATGCACACACACACACACACACACACACACACACACACACACATGCACACACACACACACACACACACACACATGCACAGGTAGCCTACACACAGTTTGTCGCCGAATAGATTTCAATTCGACTGAAATGCATTACAGGTTACAAGTTTCATTGTAACCTGTAATGCGTTCATTGACATGAGAAAATGTGTGCTGCTGAACCATGAATCTATCTAGTGACCGAGTAGATAGATGCACGAACAGCCAGATATTAAGGGCGTTAAATAATATTAACGACAGATCAATAGGCCGATCAGCCGTATAGCTACATCTTTAAATGAGGCCTGGCCCCCTCCTCTGTCTGTGTTCTCTGCTCTCTCAGTCGTTACCACCCACTTGAACCGGAACCTTTTCTGCGGATCTGCAGCAGCCCTCCCTGTCGGTGTGTCGGTCTATCGCCCTGACAGCCAGCCACAACACGGATCCACACACCGCCGCGCCTCTGTGCCCGGAGCAGGACGCATCCTGCTGCACGATGCCTGGGATAGCGCTGGACGGTCGGCCCGTTACTTAGCCTGCGTCGGCTGCTACCGGTGGAGGTGACATATCCACCCTCCGTGACAGCCTCTCCGGGGACGGTTGACGGGATCCATGGGCGCTGCTACACGGATGCACTCTTTGCGCTCTGGTGATCTATGGTGACCGGCTCACCTCGCTGGGGTTGGTGACCCATCTTTTCAAGCTCCCTTTTCAGGAGGAAGGATTGTTAACAGCCCCCTACTTTCGGGGTCGATACAGGGGGAAGATGGGGAGCACGACCTCTTGCTGCGTGTCTGCCAGCCCCAAGCTCCGCAGAAATGCCCACTCCAGGCTGGAGTCGTACCACCAGGAGTCGGAGCTGAGCAGGGAGGAGACGGGGTGCAACCTGCAGCACATCAGCGACAGGGAGAACGTCGACGGTAAAACAAGTGATTAAGCTATGGAAGCCAGTGGAGTGACGTGCAGTGCTTATTATAGAATAATTACAGGGATTGTTGAACTTTTCCTGGGCCTACAGTAGACAATCATCCAACTGCATCCAAACATACATCTGCTATAGTCAGAATATTATAGTACCATTGGAGACAGGAAACACCACAGACATGTTACAGGGATGTTAGTGATGCTGTGTGCTTTCAAAATACCATATCATGCAACTAATACTAGAAAGAAATACAATTGTGAAAATGTTTGAGTAACAACAACATGAAAGAAGTACTCCAATATCCATTAAACTCAAATTTGAATACCAGATACAATTTAAAGAGATGTAGTCAGCATGTTGTAACCTGGTGACACTTTATACTTGGGGCAGCACATTTAAGTCCTAATCTGGCCGCTATATCTTAGATGATCACTTTTGACCTCTCCTGTGATCAATACAATCTCGTGTCCTGGAGGAATAGCCTCTGTTTGCATTCATCTCCCTGTAACATTGAGTGACTGGCAGAAACACATGATTTCAGCCATCAGTAGAGGCACATGGGAGAGTGTGTGCGTGTTCACTCCCCTGTGTTCTTCCTCACATAGAGACGTGGAGCTGCAGACAACATCCTGTTCACGAGGGCAGACTCCTTTGTGCTGGTCTTTGTTTTCAGCCTGTGCATGAAAAAAAACTGCAACTATGGAACGCAGCCCCCTCCACTGACACATGCTAATATGCATTACAATTGACCCATTCACACTGGAAAGTGTCTGCAAAATGGGTTGCCTATTTTCAGCCAGTAGCCAGCCATTACATATAAATGGATTTGGTCTGAAACTGTATAAGACTCTTTCACAGGGCAGCATGATTTGAAAATGTGTTTTGCATAATACACAATCAGAAAGTCTGCCTGTATAAGGCCAATAATTACTGGACACAAACAGTTGTAACCATTTTGTCTTGAGGCTGCTTATTAACACTCGATAACATCTATAGTAACCTCAAACACATGGTTGTTCCTGGCTGTAAGGAGTCGGATGTTGTCACACCAGGGATGCAGTGGAAGTATCCACTTTTTTAAGGTCTCCTAACAAGTGGGTTGCCACATCAGGTGACTATTCTGTCTTAAGAAGCGCTGGCATGTAAAGAAAGCTGCACTGTGGGTAGACTTATAAATACCTTTCTTGGATAAAGAGAAGTGAAAAACATCTTCTGATCTATTCTCTGTGCTGTAGTTGCTGTAAAGAAATCCAAGTATGAGTACCTGTCTCATGTGACAACATGATGGCATGGATTAAACAATGAAGAAAGTCAGCTAATCAACTATTCTGCACCGTTCCACCTTCAAGCTGAACATATCTGGTGTAGTTATTTACTCTTTTAATGGTTCAGTATGCTCGTAAAGCGCTTTGTCTGACTACAGTTTGACTGGTACTGTACATCTGGAGTGTTTATATCTGTTCCTTATGTCCACAAGTGAAGGTCACAGCCTCCTCAGGGCCCCCCCACTGGCTCCCTGATCTTTCTTGAAGACATTCATGCTTCTTTCAAATCTCCAACAAGCTGAGCACTTTCAGAAAGTGGGTGTGTCTGTCCTTTGGTGTAAAAAAGGGTTGCATGGGTCTAGATGGCATTTTGGAACAAAAACTATTGTCCTTGTAGTCTTCTTTATTAGTGGGAAAGAAGAAGGGAACGTTGGTCACTGTCTCACTGTCTTTCAGTGGTAGCTGGTGCACTTTGCTGTAGGAAGTCTTCACATTGCCAAAGGGAATGGATCCCTTTAATGGCACTGTCAGCATGGTGCAGGACCTACTTTACATTGATCAGTGATGTCATTTCCTCTTGTAAACTTGATGAGTGTCTGCCATCTCTGATTGCTATTAACTGGAGTGCATTGTATTACAGCGGGCGTTTATATAGTTATTATGGCGCCAGTATCTCTGTCAAAGCACCATCACTGTCAACACAGCACAGCAAAGTGGACATTATCTTTTCTTTCTAATAAAGGTTTTGGGTTGTTACTTTAATAGGGTGAATATATTGCCGGAGAGCGGAGCCAGATGCTCCCCTAACAGAGCAGCAAAAATGAAGAGGATTCAAAGACAGATGATTGACAGGCGACCAACGCTTCTTGACAGGGATAAAGACGACTCGTGCTGAGACGCCGTCTGTCTCAGTGGTGCAGAAGCGTGTCTGATGTGTTGGCTTTATTATGAGTTCACAGACAGTATGACGGGGATTAGTGGGCTTCATTATGATCAGCATCATCAGAAAAACTCTTCAACCCCCAAAGAAAAGCGCGGCGGAGGGAGGCAGCTGTGAGCCTGTGTCAGAGCAGATAGGAGACGCCACCAGGGACACATGATTGTCAAGAATGAACTCCTCAATTTAGAGTGTGACGCGCTGCTTTCAAAGACATCTGTCACTAATTGAATGGGCTGGCTATCGTGCATTTAAAAGTTAGTAAGTCCACTGTGATGCAGTACAATTAGGTTTTTAGATTCCATACGTGAACACAAAGAGTCATTTTTCAATTAGTTTACTCTTTAATTTTATAAAGCATCATTCAATAGTGACAAATTCCCATCACAATGTCTCAGAGCCCCAATAAAGTCATTTAATATTAAACTTGAGAGCCAATTAAACAATTTAATTAAATTATAAAATATCTAGAGGAATTGTGAAAACCGTGTGCTGAGGATGTACAGTACAGAAAGTACTGCCTCGGGTTTGATCAGACTCCTACAAGCTGCTTAGGAGGGAATTATTGTTTCTTGTTTGGACAAGCTGTCACAAAGTTGTTGTTTTTCTTGCCTGGAAATGTCATCAGTAATGTGCATTCCAAAAAGTTTTGGTACTTATATTACTTATATTTAAGTAGCCCAATAGCCCACATTAACAAAAGCTTGTCTGCTGGCAGAAGTTCATTAATTGAGATAAAGCTTTAAAAAGATCAGTGAGTAAACTGTGTGCTGGTATGGGGATTGGTTATTTGTGGAAAGACCTGAAACATCACCATACTGTGTGACAGACAGCCACAGATGTTTTCCCGTTACGCCTTGACAGCAGACAGTTGGGTCTCTCAGTGTGGGCTATTATGTCACTTGGGGGATTTTAGTCTTGGAGTCCTAAAGTGACCTCCCAGCACCCTCTGTTTTTTAAGAGCAGATAATCACTTCTCTACATAATGCCTTCATTTCACTGACCCGGGGCCTTGAAGCCTGTCCAGAGCTAAACCGCTGGATAGAGTTTCAGAAAAGAGCTTAGTTTGGGAGAATGAAGGTTTTTTGCTGTTTTGCATGTGTCTCATATTTTCATTGAGAGGTGCAGTTATTTTGGAGAGAGATTTTGTCCTTGGGAGCTATTGGGGGTTAAGTGTCCAGGGATATTTTTAATATTAAAGGGGCAGGAGCAGGGACAGGGGTTAGGTGCTCTCTATGGGAGTGCATTCACATGAACTCAGAACATCAGAAAATGTCAGTTTTCCTGTGCAATCACTTCATTTAAAGACACAAAATGAGATCTCTCAGTGAGATTACTCAGTAATCTCAGTTACACAACGATAGCTAAAGTTAGCTAATATTTCATGTGAAAGTTCATTTACATTTGCAAACATAAGCCAACATAAGCTACTAGTCATCCCAGATGTGGGTGTATATATTATTGGTTTACACATTGTCTTTACTTTCATTGAATTTGAATTACTAATTGTGCTGCAGTTGCTTAAGAGTCATTTGTTGTTTTGAAAGTACAGTAATTAGTCCAGGATAATGGCACATTTCCACCATGTTTTCCTGTGGGTGAACAGTTTAAAACTCAGATATAGCTGTTAGAACTCTGAAGTGTACATTGAAATGTTGACCGTTTGACACATGGTACGCTGTGGACACCAACGCATCGGACTACCCACTCTGGAGGAGGGAGAGGGAGAGGGAGAGAGGGAGAGAGGGAGAGAGGGAGAGAGAGGGACATGTAAGAGGCTTATGAAGAACAGAGATGCAGAGCTCTTTGGGTTTCTGGCTCGGGCTCAGTGTTTTTTGAAGCTCTGTACGCTGCAAGTTGGACTCTTTCAAGGAGCTTTAAGCTGCCGGTGTGTGAAGGAGAGATAAACTTCCAACTTTAATTACAATCTCTTCCCTGAGAAGAGAGAATGTGGAGGAGTGGTAGGTAGGGCCTTAGCTGTGTCATATCCCTGTCTCTTTTTCAAAACAGGAAGTGTGGTTTTGTCCGTTGCATGCAACCAGAGGGGCTCTTAGATTAGCTCTCCCTAATGCAAACCAAAGTATCACAATCTTGTTCTAGATTAAAATCAGTATACTGGACTGTAACGTCCTGGTTTTACACAGGGTACCAGTGAAGGGACTTTCTACTTAAAGAGACAGAAACCTAACCACAGAAGCAAGGAGTGAGTTTCACCTGAAAGACTTCCAGCAGATCATGAAACAAGCTTGCAATTGCAAAATTATTCTACCTGATTGCAAGCCTCAGGGCAGACAGAAACAACACTGGTACTGTTTAGATACGACCTCTGCACAGACAGGATCAGCCAGTGTAACCACAAACACATACTATACAGCATTGTCTCGCTCACTCTCCTCCTTCTGCTCTTGCTTTTACTTCCTCTCACCCGTTCACCGTTTCACATTCGCCACTACACTAAGCACTGCCAACACCCCTGACACACCTCTAGAGAACAAAGAACTTCAGGCAGATGAAAGTCCACAAGTGAAAGAAAAAAGGACAAGAGGACTGTAATATTAACTTGCAGAGAGCGAAAGAGAGGCACATAAAGAGCTTTTCTTTTATCTATTTTACACTGACACGTCAATTCACAGATGACCTGGTTAGCTCCGCTGCCACTTGCCTATTGGTGTGTTGGAGAGCTGGTGGTGTGTCATTCTTTTAAATCCCATCTGAAGTTGCCAGCAGCCCTTTGATCAAGTTACCACTAGTTTTAACAGCTTCTCAGTGGTCTCATGCTTCTCTTTACACTTAACGTTTTGACACGACCCCAACATTTGCTGGAACATTTATTTCTCACTAGATCTTTAAACTGCACCAACGGCTGGCTCATTCAATTGGTACACATTGAGTTTTCCTTGATGTCTTCTCTAAAGTGAATGTATCTAATCTATTAGGACTGTGGCTGTTCTGGTTATTAAAAGAAGTGTTTCACAGATATAGTGACAAGTCTTAATGAATAAACACAGACTTAGAGTATATAGAGTGAAAAATCTGAGTGCTTACCTGTTGGTGTGAAAGTAAAGGATGGCACTGTTGGGACAGAAAAAAAGGAATCAAATTATTGTTGTGCATCAACAATGTCTGGAATAATTTCAATGCTTCATCACCACATAGTTCACACATCCACAAAAAGTATTTTAGCCTTTTTTCACGTGCTACTCGATGCCCCTTAGTCTTTGATCCCTGCAGACATCCCTGGACCCCAACTGGGGGAAAGTGAATGTTGAGCCAGCTGCTCGTTCAAATCCTGGCCCAGACTGTCAGAGGCCTGCTGGGCAGGGGTCAAACACTAGGGAGAGATCTGTTGCTATCTCTAACGCTCACATCGTCACCCACACAGCTCAATTACTCACACTTGGAAGGGGCCCTTTGTGCAAAACATCAACCTACTAGGCAGATTTAGATTCTGTAATGCCTGGTGTGGTCTGTGGGTTTCTTCTATAAAATGTTCTTTGTTTTTTGTTGCCCTTTTTGAAGAAGTGAAGAATGCCACAGTATGCATTGCAGTTGATGCAACATTGCACCATGCTGGTTATGATCCAGTCCATATATGTGCATTTTAGAACTTTTGCTGTCTGCCTTCAACCTGCAGTAAAAGCATCTGGGAAGGACGTCTGAGAAAAAAGATAGTGCTGCTGTCATATTTTCATTTCCACAAACAGTTAATTCATACAGCACCTGTACCAACAGTTGTCCTCTAAATGCTCCAATTATATCATCATGTTTGAATCTCTTCCTTTGATGCTCAAACAAGTCTAAAGATACGAGTGGTTGGATGGCTTTTATCTGTTTGATGAATGCCCTTGAAGAGGAGACAGGCTAACGCCTGGTAGGCAAAACAGTCAAAACAAATGTAAATGTGATTGAAATACATAAATCAGGTTTTTGTTCTGACACAAACTGTCACAGATGTTCAATCATAGGATAGATGAAGCTGTAACTGAGCTATGACTCTGTGTTGAGTAATAATTTGGCAGTTTTCCACTGATTTGTTTGGATTATTTCACTTACAAGATTTTATTATTCAATAATTCTGCAGCATGGCATAATAGAAATTGCATTGCACAATATTGTATTAGTTTTGATCAACACAAGAGCACCGTAAAGTTTGCATGACAACACTCACTGGCAGAGAAATAAGAATCTTTTTAAGTTTACAAGTTTAAATATGTTATCTATTAGAGGCAACACTAGCATAGACTGTAGCACACAGATGCACACATACACAGTCCCATTCAACCTCTTTCACTTCGAGGGCAGATTGTTGCTTCATGTGGTTGCAATTATACTCTTTTCAAAACATTCTTAGTTGCCAGTTCCAACAAAGACCGTGGCCTCTTGTGGTCTGGGTGCACAAGGAGGAGAAGGAGTCGTCTGCCTACTGTGCTCCTTAGTAGGTTTATGAGTAAACATCAACATATAGTATCACAGAAAATCTGAAGGTAACCTGACTGTTTGTTAGTTACTTTGGTTTGCGTTTGAGGTTGTTTGCTTGGATGATGTCTCAGATTGCACATAATTTCTTCCCATAGCAACAAACTTATTCCAACAACATATAAGCATTAGTGGGTCATCAGACACAAATACAGTTACATAAAGATCTCATATGAAATGTCACACTGGTCTATGAGAGGATGTTCAGGATAATATAAACTGCAATGAATAAAGCAACAGTTCTGATCATTATAGGTACACAGGTATGTGTAAAAGCTGTAAAAGACCACAGAACTTAGGGAAGATCGTAGCTGTGTCTCTCACTTTCACATTACGTCCCACTATTAGCATGACTGAAGTGGATTCAGAACATGGATACTCTGTGTTTTCTCTGCGACAGCCACAGATTAGCAACAGAAACAGCTGTCAGTCTATTGTCTGTGTGTGACTCAAGGTTGACGGGTGGATCTCCTCTAACCCTGGCAGAAAGCAGTAAACCTGAGCCGAGGAGTGGGGACGGCGCAGGTAGCGCTCACAGGCAGTGCTCACGGGCAGCAGCTGCACAGCCCAAGGCCACACATTAAGCTGGCCCACACATAAATAAGACTCAGAAAGAAAGGCTAATAGCTCCCTTTATACTCTAACTATTGTGGGCAGAGGTTGGTCATGTCATGACCCCTGTCACTTTGGCTCAAGTCAGGTAAAAACCCATCGGTTTACGTTGTGGCTACTCAAAGAGGGTTGAACTGCAATCCAAACACACGTGCAGAGATTATCGGATTTTTCAAAACATATGGTAAGTAGACACTATTAACAGGATTGCCCAATGCTCAACTCATCCACATCTAAAGGTCCCTCTCTAAAAAGGACAGCAGGAGTACTTAAAGCATGTGAAAATGTCAGTATGTCCTTGATAAAGAGGGATTATAGCAAGGCATTCTCTATTTCCCAGCACAGTCAAAAGGGGAGTTGTCGGACCTCAAAATGTACTTTTTCTGAAAACACTCTTCACACACCCTTTCAGAATCAGCGTGATGGAAGTATGAAAGAGAAATAAAAGAAATGATCACGCAGCACTCTCAGCGGGAGCTCACATCACATCTTAAAGTACCCTACTGGAGAGTACTTTCAGTTAGATTTCACCTGCAGCGCTCTACAAAGAAATGTTTCTGTTAGTGACAGGCAGGATGTGAGGTAGGTTGGCAGCATTTGAGATGAAAAACATGGAGGGGACTGGCTTGAAACTGAAATAAACACAGTACCAGACTAATATAATATTGCATTTCATTTTGTCACCAAACTGTGTAAGTGAGAAAACTTCCTCTAACTTCAAACCAGCACAGAAATTCAAGATATTGAATGTTAAAGGTGTACTCTTGCGCTCATGTACTAACCCTTTCGTATGCCTGCATAGCTGGTGGAGAGGCCATTCCTCTTCTTTCGATGTCTGTACAACCAGATGCTGAAGACCATGAGAATGATCCAGCATGCAGCTCCAATGCCTGCAATGAAGGCCGGCTGCTTGACCACATCTGAGATCTGCTGGGACAGGGGGTTTTCTTGACTCACGGTTTCTGTCATTCGCCCAGATGCATCTGAGTATGGGGACAGGGGGAATGATTGGAGATGGAGATGTGATAGCAGGATTAGAAAGGGATAAGGTACATTTGGGATAGCACACGTGTAATGAAGGCAGTTAGAAACGTGAAAACGGGAGAGAAGAAACCTAAAACTGAATCCAAGTGGAAAAGCCTGAAAAAGGGAAAATATATTTAAAATAAATGGAGTCAGCACAGTACATAAATAGGAACATTCCTCTTTCTCCAGACGCACATAAAGATTCTTCATCTCAGCGGGTGTGTATGAGGCTGGGTTGTGGAAAAGGAGTCGTTTCGCTCTATTATTCAAAAGGCTTTTCATCGCAAATCCCAGTCAACAATGGCAGGTGAGCAGACGAAAGCAACCAAAGACATTCAAAGAGAGTCTGTGCAGCACACCAGCCTGATGGAACCAAATAGGAAAACACAGACATTTACAGCGAGCAGTGGTGGTTTCATAATAATCTAAAAAGATCCAATGAGATCACCCTCAAATATCAACACTGCGGTAATTAGTAAACTGAGGCTCATCTGCGAGACGCTGAGGTGTGAATGTCTTGAAGCTGTTTCTACTGTGAAATGCACTGTAAAGGCACTGTCTGCTGACAACAGTCTGTTTTTCTCATCTGTCTATTCTCTCCGTGCTCCTCCCTCATGCGTGATACATGAAAGACTTCTCCGGGTTGCCCCCCACCTCTCCCAACCCATTCTGAAATGTCTTCATGTTTGTGTTACTTTGTCTCTTTTTCTCTAGTCTTTCAAGTTGTAGCCACTCTCTCATTCTCTACCAACTTTCTAAGCCAGAGGCAAAAACACTTCCCCAATGAAACCAGCTCCCTGCCTCTGCCTCTCCATATCCTTCTGTCTGTCTTTGTCTCAGTCACTCAGTCCATGTCTCCATTCGACTGCCTCTCTTCTCACTTCTGTCTTCTCAATTTGTGGCTCTGTCTGGTCGAGTGAATGGAGCACGCCAATGTGACTAAGCAGCCCCACAAGGAAATGTACAGGTATCTAAGCTGGGATGACGCATACAAGCTCAGAGTGTGACAAATGCATTTGGGTGAAGCGCTGGTCCCCAAGGCACATTGTTCCACTCCAGTGTTGGAACATGGCAACAATCACCACCAGAACTCTTCAAGGGAGAGAAATTGTATCAGCCACAGCCGATGCTTCTTCATGCACATCCCAGCCCACTCAATCACACATTTAAAACCAGATGGAGTTCTCTCTCTCTCTCTCTCTCTCTCTGCCTCATCCTGCTATTCATGTGTTTTTTAACCCTCTCCTGAGTAGGCCAGCTCAGAGCTTCGGGGAATAAAACCTGACAAAACATCTCAAAATATCTGTCCGTCTAGACCCAAAAAAATAAATAAAATAAAGAGAAATTAGAACAACTAGCCCCAATGCAGTCAGCACTGTTTCTTAGCATTAACAACACGTCATGTCTGAGCCCAGAGTGCAGGATTCATTATTGCCTTTGTTGTTTGAAGCGGAGCAGAGGCAGAAAACATTGCATCCTTGACTGGAGAGCGGAGCAGGGTGGGGCAGCCAGCTCAACAGCTCTGCCACACAGGAATTTAATGTGCCCGTGTTGATCACACTTCCAGCTACTGTAGCTAAAAGACATTTCAGAGTGCACAAAATCTGTTCCCTGTCATTCAAACTCATCATACTCTTTCGTGTCAAGTGTGATGGACTTTGTATAACAGTAATCACATCAATTACAGTTTTTAAAGTAACACCGTTGATAATAAAAGGGAAAACAGGCAGAGGCTTGAACATGTCCATTACTCAAAAGAAAGGAATTACATAATTGTCTTTTTACTTGGCAGAAAGTCATATTACTGAAAAGAGATGACTGGATTAATGCCATAATTATTTGTCGGATGATTGGGTGTCATTCTGTGCGCAAAGGATTGCCAGAGGACAAACACATTGAAACACAGCAAATGTATCCGCCAGAGGAAAAACAAAATAATTATATGACCGCCTGTGAAAGAGAAGCAAAGGTTGTTTATACCCACCAAGCTGGAAGAAGGTGATATCGCTCTTGACCCCGGGACCCGCCCCGGTGCTTGCTGCTACCTCCACGCTGTAGCGGATCCCTGGGGCCAGACTGGGAATCAGCACGGATAAGGTTGAGCCGTCAACAGTACGGTTGATGTGGTACCTACTCTCATTCCCCAAGCACCAAATCTGCCATAACGGAGACAAAGAGAAAGTGGGGATTGAGGCAATGTTAGGAGGGTTTTGTGACAACATGTAGTTTGGTAGCTGCCACCAATCTGTGTCCTTATAATTGGTTGGTGCTGCTATTGGAACATTTTAGCGCACCGTGGGTATTGTGTTACATCTCTGAGGTAGGAAAATATTTTACAGCACGGCTTTATGTTTTACAGGTTGTGCTCAACACAGGCTCAGTATTAGCTGAGGTAGCCATAACACGTCTCAGTGTAGCCTTAAACCCATGAAAAACAAATGGGGATCAGTAATCACTCCCATAACCCAATTTCAGCAGAAGCTAAGTGCTGTCATGCCCAGGAAGGAGAGCGGTCTTGCAGGCTGACTCAAACCAGGGTCACAAAGAGAAGTATACATTCACCTCAGCATGAGGCCTGAAGACCTCCACTTCCTGAACCCTTGACATTCTGCTTTCTTTACCCCCCCCCCCGCTTGCAATTCTGTGATGGAACCACAAAGCCTGAAATTTTCTGTGTATCTTAAAAATTGCGAAGAGTGGAAGTGCCGCTAGGGACCGGGCTCGGTAATGAGCAGGGAACACTCTCGAGCTGGACTTAAAAACCATGAAATTACTCTAAAGCCTATCACCAGAAAACATTTACCTGGAAAATTAACAGTGGCTTAACTTTTTACCGGCTCTGCCTCATCCCCCTTTCCACCACTAACCTATATTCCCTGTGACACAAAAAGGCTTTCCAATTAAAATACAGGACTTTCACAGCATAATGTATGAGAGGACAGCGCTGTCCAATGAGGCCATTACAAAAAGAGCATGCATTATCAAATATGGAGGAGGAAAAGGGGACTCAGAGAGGTGCTATAGGTTGAGGGATGCATTAGCACAACCCCAGACTAAAGAAATGACTGGAATTATAATAAAGGTCTGTCTCTTCATTATTAGAGCTTGTTGGCATCCCTCTGCTTGACATTTTATTACCTGCCTCTGCATGGATGTCATGGATAGAATACCTACACTGTAGTTTGTACTCTTGAATTATTTAAATTAATCATTCGTATCAGTACAACTAAATAGTTAAAATACACTACCATCATGGAAAATGTAATTGAAGGCCAAACATTTTATCTCTACTAAACACACAATGATCTGTAATCACACCTATCAATAATTACCACAGAAATCGCTCCTCACTACAATTCACCTTTGGATCACAACATGTGTGAGTCCACCGTGTCCACAAGATGGCACTGTTTCACAACAGTTCCCACCAGCGTCCTTGCCTTTGACTATTTTCCTGTCCTGTCTCTTGTGTCTCTGTTATCACGCTCAGGAAGAGCACTGAAGAGTGTACAAAGGTGTGCCTCAACCAGGAATTCATTACCTTTCCGTGTCTGTGCATAGTCAGTTTCTCGGTTATCTGCTCTGTCTGCATCCCTGTTTGTGTCTCTTTTGTGTGTCTCTACAATGCTACTCCCACTTGCTGAGACCTGAGGTAACTACTGGCTGTTTTTTTCTTTATTTGTTTTATTACCTTGTACTCTTGGACCACCCCATTCTGCTCCTCTTCTGGAGGGGGTTGCCAGGAGACCACGATGGCGGTCCCATTGTCCCCACTCTCTGCCACTGTAACCTCACGGGGAGGGGCACTGGGGGCTGAGGAGGGTAGACAAAAGATAAAAAAACACACCTTTATACATGAGACTGATTTTTTCATAACTGCATGCAGTCTCTCCCTGTCTCCCCTCATCCCACTGAGCTGTCAGAATTTGTCCTTTATCTCTGTGTGAGACTGAAGCTGAGATAAGAACAAAGGACTAATAATCACAATTCTATGCTTTTATCTGAAAACTGAGTTTGTTTAATCCAAGTGCTCTTGTGGGTAAATAAAAGCAAATAACCGTTTACTCAAAACAGACAGGCAGGGTGCATGGTGGTGTGTTAACGCCAACCTGTGGTCCAACAGTAATTAAACTAAAATAATTATGAATGCAACATAAAAGACGTAATCACAGTGTGAGTGAATGTTATAAAAACAGGCATTTTTCTGCTTATGGGAGAACAAACATTATGTTTAGAGCTCCGAAAACAATGATCCACAAAATTAGGAACAAAGGAGAATCCAGCAGAAAAAGATCAAAACACTCCCACACATGCAATAGCAGACTCTAGTAAACACTCAGCATTCACATTTTTCTTAACTGTTTGCTACAGATTAAAATTTGCAGTTGGGTTTCAACCAAACCTCATGAGACTGCCACAACCACACCCTATGAGAAATTAGTATAACACTTGCACTGAAGTGTTGTATATGGGTTTCCATAGGGCCTTTTAAAAAGCTGAACATCCACCCTAGCATGCTTGAATACACCACATTTGAACATAACATAATCCTACCCTCACTGCCTGCTGTGAACAGCTGTTGTGTGCTCTCACACATGCAAGCCGTGCATATAAAATTGTGTAAACATGAAAACATGCATGCACACATGCAAGCACTAAAGCAAAGTCGTACACAGTCACACACATTCACATCCCCCCACCTTCCTCCAGCGTCTTGCCAATTTTAACATCACTGTCTGTTCCCTGGAATTCATTGAAGAAGGGGCGGACTTTGAATTCATATGTGATTCCCTTCCGAAGCTGTGGCACAACAGCGCTGTCCTCTCCAGGGGTGCGCACCTCGAATACCGCCCACTCGCTTCTCTGCAGCCCCTCCGGTGAAGGCCTGTACATCACCTTGTAGCCCTGGATGTACTGTGACTGCTGCTCCACCTAGTGAATGGCACGGGAACACATTCAAATACGTTTGTCAGCTTGACTTGATTAGCTTCTTCACAGTTCGCAGTGGAAAATGATACAGTAATGTAACAGATTGTTGCATCACTGGACAGTGATGGATTCATGCAACTGATACACAAGGCACCGTCAGGAATGGGGTGCTAACTCATCACTCCTCTGTTTATCCATCCACATCTACATCTCTCTTTGTCTATGCGCCATTTGGAGCAGCAGCGATTTGTGCAAACCACAGTATGAGGTCATTGGCCAGAGGTTCCTCTGAGTCTGGAGCTGGTTAAATTGGGCCCAGGCTCCTAGAACAGCCTGTCTCATCCCGTCCTGCTCTCCAGTGTACTGACTAGCTGCTGAAGTCAAGAGGGCGAAAGGTGGATCTTTATACACTGTACCAGAAGTTGACAATACAACAAGTGAATTGGCATCTGGTGTAGCTAAATAAAGAGGATAAATGCAATTGGAGGGGATTTGTCTAGTTCAATCTGGGGATAATTATTGTTTCTTTGTGATCAAGCATGGTTGGAGAAAAGAATAACCACTAACCAGTATGCTAATATCCCTATGAGTCCCTGTGGAAGGCAAGCAGCACTGGCTTGTAAAGATTTTCGTGATTTCTATATCCCTCCCCTGTAAAATATGCTGCCAGCTCAGGTGGTCTTCATTAGCCTGAAAACTGTGCAACCATTTACCACAACACAAAGGAAAATGAAAAACCACGAAAATCCACATTGGGAATAGATTTAACCCCGCAAAACAAGGAAACGCAAGGAGGAGCTTGACTATAATGTTAGTCTCCTTCATGTCGTGTTTTTCAGGAACATTCCAAGGAGACAGGGTAACTGGCCAGTAATGTTTTAAATCTAGTCTTGACATGTCAGTATCCTTTTCACATTACCTCAGTTCCATTCATCACTCACTATGGCACTTTATAATACCTGGGGATGTAGGGGTGGCCTTATGTCAGAAAGCAAAAGAGGGACTGTTCAGTGAGCCATTACACAGGCTAATATCTTCTATATAAAAGGTGGACAACCATAATGTAGAGTTATATTGTCCCATAATCTAAAAAAGGACACATTAACCAGATGAATTGCAGGTCAACATTAATACAGCATATTCAGCTTGTATCACCAAAGAAACTATAATCTTCCAGTTTTACTTCTTCCTCTCCCACCTATCCATTTTAACATCTGTAAGCCATTTCCACTTAAGAGCATGAGTTGGCCGCCTCTTCCTTCTCACTTGTATTATTTTAACAGCCGTCAAGTGTTTTCAATCTGAGAGGGCACAGACTGGCACGCCACACACTGCTATAAGGTGCTACATGGCCAGCAGAAGGCTGGGCTCTGTTGTTTGGCTTTTGGGCGGTTGAGTGGTCCACTGTGGGCAAAGCTGCAGATTTTTTGTCTCCGGCCAGTCGACCAGTTCCGGCTCATGCCAGATGGACACTAAGAACACTTGGACTGTGTTCCAGGCTGCTCTCTGCAGTGTCCTTCCTCTGTAGGGTGCTACGGCGCTAGCACATTAGCTCGGCTGAGTGGCCTGACAAATTGACCGTAGGCATATCACTAAACTAACCTTGGAGCTTTGGTGACCAGCTATGCCAATGATCCATATGGCAATCTGTTGCAGGCTGCAGCTGTCTTAAGAAAAAGAAGTGACAATAGTGCATTCATGGAGAAAATTATACTCACTGTCCACTGCACCCTGATAGATGAGGAGGAGAGAATGGTTGGGTTGTGCAAGTGGATGACAACTTCTCCCAACTCCCTTTGGATTTGACGATGGTCCACGCCCGGACTGGTGGGAGGGATATCTGTATGCAGAAGCACAGACATCAAAAGTGAAATATCTGGTCTTAAACTACAGAAAGAATGAAAAACAGCTGTACTATATATCAAATTCATATACGTAAGAAGACAGTTCTCACCTTGTGTTTTCACAGCATCAGTGATAGGACTGGGATCACTCAGCCCATAGGCATTGACTGCCCGTACTAAGAAGAGGTAGACTGCGCTGGGCTTCAAGCCCTTCAGTACAAATGACTCAGTTTTCACATGCTCTGCCAAGGTCTGCCAGCTGCTCCCTGATGCATGACTGTGGACACACAACAGAGATAATAAGGTTTAAAAGGTTTTATTTAGGCCATGCAATTACTTTGTTTATTGATCGACGAGCTGATTAGTTTTACCTGAAGGCCTCTATTATATAGGATGTGGGTGTGGCTCCAGCATTAAGGTTAGGTTTCCAGGAAAGGGTGACGGAGGTACGGGTAACGTCAGTGACCTCAGGTTTGGAAGGGGCACTGGGGATCAGGTTTGGGTCAGTGGGTCTGTTTGGCTGGACTGGGACTCCAAACTCTTAATGTAGAACAGACAGAAGGAAAGAAACAGGGTATAATGTAGTTTACAGTAAACAAAGGCATACAAAAACATCTCCATTCTCTGACTTGTTCTTTCACAAAGCAGAATAAGAATATAAAGAAATCTCAGATATTAAAACATTTTACACTTGTTGCCTCACTATTGGTTTGGCTTACCATGGACCTCTAAGTAGGCTTTCCATGAGGCCTCTCCACTGGGTGTGGAGGCGATGCAGGTGTAGGTGCCAGTGTCACCAAGCTGGAGGAGGAGAGGGAAGCATATTTGGTTAAATTCAAATTATTTAAATGTGATCCGGAGACCTGTACTGGTAGTAGTGTCTTTCCGCCTCTTGCCATCCCTCCCCCACCATCACTGCTCTGCTTATTGACATTCTGGTGGAGTCCGTAGCAGGCAGTTGTCATTGCCTGATAATCTCAATATCATCTTTTACATAGCAGAAACTTGGGGAAAGCAGCTGCAAAGGCCAAGTGGCAGACTGTTCCTAGTCAAATGGAAAAGATTTTCACAGGATCATATTGGAGACCTTTTTCTCTCCCTAGCACCGAGTACCAAACATGGAAGTGACTGCTCTGTGCAACAGATGTGGTGACAATCTGTACTGAAGTTATATGGTTGAACCTTGATTATTCATAGATTTTTAGAAATAACTTTGATGGGAAAAGTGGGGTTCACTATAACCTATCACTATAACATACCTTTCTCCCTACCGAAGGTTGTTATGTTTAGTTTGGAAAATGTAATCTGCATTAGTTCTGGATCTGCATCAAAATACACAGAGAGAGACAATCATGTGGTACATGTGCCAGATTTTTTCCATACAAAGAGCAGTAGTTCATGAGAAAATAGCTGAGCTTTTCTCACAACGTTTTTTGATAAACACCTGTATTTTGAATCCAGACCTACAACAAATAATTTGTTTCATGGCATAAATTTCCTCCAAATTTAATTGAAATAGTTTTTCTTTGTTTAATTATTCTGCAAGCTATCAGGCTAATAAACAAAACACAACCCTGTTGGCAAAGGCATGTGGCATATTTTCACACCACTGCATTTTTAAAGATGTGTGTTCTGTGAACTGCAGTGAGAGTCTGTAGGTAAGATAAATAATTCTGTTGTGGTTTGCTGGTGATGCATAGTACGCTAAGGGCTACTGTCCTGGTGTGTAAACAAAATAAAGAGAAAAACAAAAAGAGACAAATTGTTTAAATAACTGAGTGTGAATATGTCCTGCCAATCACCCTCAAGGTGTGTTTTTAATTTTTTATGGAAGGTAAGAAAACACATGAAAACTCAATACAATAACACTCACGTGACCATATTAATAAAATAAATTACCTCACGCATCAAAAACATCTTCATTAAAATGATGTCAGGGAGAAATGACAAGTTCATTAATGTAAAGTGCCTGCGGAGTTTACTCGGCTACAGCAGGAGAGGGGTTCAGACGCATTCCCTCCTGCCTGCCTCGTACTGGCGGCCCGATCACACTGCAATCTTGTCACCACAAGACATGCCAGCATTCATCAGAACACCTCAAACTGACGTGAACTCTGACCCTGTGACGCCTCCATCTGGAAGACACGTCAGCACCCCCTACTTGTTTCTCCCTAAGAGTGTGTTCAGCATCACACGGCTTGCCATCACACAGACGCACATACACACAGATGAAATTACACACAAAAACCACTGTGCTTGCTGACTGACAGGAACTACAGACTGTTTGACTTCACAGACTCCATTTCAAACCCATGACAACTGACTGACAGGCCAATGAGGGCTTGCTGCTGGCAGGGAACACATGCTTTATTTACCAACCAGCAGGGGTTTGCCCAGCACATTGTGGATGTGATATGGACAACTTTGAAGTTAATTTGAGTGGATTTACACATTAAAGGCCATCTAATAGAGAATCATGATTAAAAACACAATTATACATCCATATAAATATAAAAATGCAAGGTTAATTTATACAATCATTGTCAAATGACAAAGTCCAAATGCCACAGACCCGTACACTGTTGTGTTGAAGGTATCTGAGCATGTCTGTACATGTGTGCAGGTGTTGTACCTTTGCATAGCGTATCTGCAATGCGCCTGTGTCCAGCTGTTTGACCCTGGAGTCATGTGTGGACACCAAGACACCATCCTTCCTCCACAGGATGGTGGGGGTGGGGTTTCCAGATGCCACACAGTTGAGGACCACTGTGCCGTCCACAGCTACTGTCTGATTGGTTGGGCCCTGTCGGATTACCGGGGGCGGACGGTCCGACACAACTGTGGAAGTAGGAAAATTAGGGATTATGTGGAGAGGTGGAAGGAGACGAAACTGTGAAGCTGATTCAGACAATTATATCCAGCTTGTGTGAGAAATCACACAAAAGGCATTGAGCGGTGAGCGTCTGACAAACAGCGTGTAGCAATGTAAGCATGTGAAAACTGCAACGGTAGTGGTAGGGGAATTAAATCCAATTTTAAGAACTGGAAACAATTTGCTAATCTTTCAGCAGCAGGAGCTGTACGCAGCCAAATAAAAGCAGCGTAATTAAAATGAAACGGCTTCAGATACTTCAGTCTTCTTGCTGCAGCTCTACCAGACGCCTGGCACTACCCATACAAACGCTCGAGGCCAACAATCCCCTAGCCCATCCCCCAGTCATAAAACACAAAACAAGGGAGAAAATGCTTAAAAAACATCTAGTCGTTTACACTCCTCCCTTCCTCCCAGCTTGTGAACCCTGGGTGTTCAACCAGTACACACAAAAAACAAAGACACAGAGAAAAAGAAAAATGTGTTTGACAGAAAGAGAAAGGCTGTGATGCAGAGAAAAGAGGGAAAGGGGAGGCAAGGGGAGAAGATGTAAGAGAGCACCCGATAATTCTTTCATTTTTATTTTGTCTCTACTGTGTGGCATTCATCATGTTCCTGCTATTGGCTGTCTGCCTCTCTCTGATTATTATTATCATTAATAGCACTATTGATGACCATTGCTGTCAGCCCCACTGATTTAGTAGCAAGTTACATTCAGTGAGGAGCAATCAAATTAATACCTAACACAGTGAAAAGGCAACACACAATGATGCATGTATGTGTGCATAGATCCTCAAAACCATGCTGCGGTGTAATCTATGTGCTGCTTTGTCTTTGCTTTTGTGCCGGGGATGGTGCAATTACTAAAACATTGTCAGCATGACCTGTAATTACCACATCTGCCTGCGGAGAAATGGTGGTCTCAGAGCATCCTGCTCACTTTAATAACTGTTATTATTATCATCCAGAGAGAATGGCACAATGAAAGAGGGAAGAGGAGAAAGAGATGGACCATACCATTGTAGGCCTGAAATGAAGAAGGTAACATTTGGTAAATGAAGGGATGGATCTAGGTGTGTCATAGACTAAATAATAGCTTCCCAGATCTCTGTGGGAATGGTGGAAATGAAGCCAAGGTTAGTACACCAGGCTGACATGGACTGGCTAGCAGAGTAATTAAAGGACCCAATCCAGACCTCACCACACAGCCACAGTCCTCCAATGGTTGACAGCAGCAAGCCAGCCACGGAATACCAAAGGAGACATTAGCCAGTGTGAAGCCAGCGAAGCCAAATACTGAGCCATGGTCTGGGTGCACAGGCACCAGCGAGTCTCTAGCTCTGACAGGAACATACTGAACAGGCCAGACCAAACCTCACAGACCTCAATTTAGATATTAATATGCTCTACAGCATGGCCACTGTATTTCAAGTGAACAGCATTATCCTCATGAGCCAAAGATTATCTGAAATACCAATATTTAGCCAATTCCCTCTGAGGCTTTGCTGTATGCAGAAACTGTGTTTAAAAGGAAGGTTTCCTTACCATCAGTGACCTCTAGCAGAGCCTTGGTGATGACACTGCCAGCAATGTTGAGAGCCTGGCAGCTATAATATCCCATGTCTGAATGTTCAGCATCAGTGATGGTCAGGTCCCCAGTCTGAGATACAGAAAATCGGCTGGAGGGTTGAGGAGGTTGGTAAGAGAAGAGAAGGTTCTGTGGGAGATGAACAGATAGCATACAGTCAGCACACATACAATCACATACAACAGCTAATTGGTTAGAATAAGGTAATTGAATGTTGGAGATTTCACTTTAAAATGGCATAGCCATCTGTCTTTAGATCTATAGATCTATATCTAGCAAACTATGCCTATAAAATTGTTTTTTCAAAAGCAATGAATGAGAATGCTAGCTAGTTCTCTAAACATATAAAGAGTGTTTGGAAATGAACATCTTTATCTTAATTTATTTTGTTTACCTGGCTGCCTTCCCGCTGCCAAAAAATGGCTGGCTGTGGGTTTCCAGTGGCCTCACACTGGAAGGTGACAGTCCTGCCAACTCCAACCACCTGGTTCCTTGGTCTCACCACAAATGCCGGGGGCACTGGAGAACAGCCATGAGAATGGTAAGCCGTTGAATAGACAAACACGCCATAGTATATTATTATTATAGTTATAATATTAAGTTACATGTGGTCTGGGATATTTTAATGAGCTATGGTGCCTGCATTCAAATCTGTTCTTAAGAATTCATGCTCTCTTTCAAAACTTTGCATGGTGTGTGCACACCAGATTAAACAGTACACTGATCAAATTCAAAATGCAGGCATATTATAGATGTAATGAATAGAGAAAACAAGGGTTTCTCCCATGCCCCTTCATTTGCATGGGCAAGGGCATGGACCATTAAAATTTAAATAGAAATGGGGAATATATTTGAGCCATCTGTCCATGCTGACACCCTCCAATAGCGCAGGCCTCAACCAGGATGCAGTATCCATGCATCTTAATGACAAATTCCATCTCAAACTAAGTGTGGTGTCGTAGCCCAATGTCATCCATGTAGCTCTACAGTGACACCAGGCCTTGCTGGTCTAATAGGCCATGTATGTGAGGAGACACACACTGAATGTAGAGGTCAAGAGACCTGCCAGTGTACACCTTCACTTCAATGTCCTCAAATGTCATAAATCTGCTAACATTTTAATTTGTTTTATACAGAGGCTGTGGTATACATAAAATAAAGCAATCTAAAATTGCTGTCATTTGAAATACAGACATAATCTATCCATAAATAAGATGGGGTGTTTTATGATGTATAAAAGGAGAAAATAATAGAGTGAAATGATGCGGCTTTACCTTGGAGGCCCAAGCTGAGCATATTTTTTACCCATTAATGTCCTTTTGTCACTGTTGCCCATGACAACAGAAACATGAGTGCTGATTGGAGGGTGGAGAAGTGATGGGAGGAGGATGGAGGGGGGTTGTGACAGGTTCCTGTCTCTGTCAGGGCGGTGAATAGGTGACGGGTGACATTTCAACTTACCAGATATGACTAAAAAGGAAACAAAAACACAACAACAAAAAACCCAAAGATGAATAAATAAATAATAAACAGCATGACATAAAGAGGAAAGATAAGGAAAATAACAATGTGATGTCCATGGGTACAAATAATCATGTTATTATTATTCAATGAATAAAGGACATGTCATATGTCACCTTTGACTCAAACCCTAGGGACCACATGATACACACAGCAAAGAATAATTACCATGAGTGATCAGGAATTAATTAAAAATGTAAACACACACACACACACACACACACACAGTAAATACTGATACAACATTCCATTGGTCTTGGTCAAGGACAGGAAAAAAGCTGGATTAAGTCAAACAAAATGCCAAACAAATGCACACAGACAAGACCAAGAAACACACATGCTTGCTTAGCATCATAATGCTTTGCTATGATTTTTCCTCTCTTTTCAGGTGTTGTATGAAGGTGACCGTCCTTGTCCCCTTAATGAGGTTTAGAGCACCCAGAGGAGCAGCTAGATCACAACACCTCATCCACAGCCTTGCAAATGTAAGCCTTGTTCATAAAACCACAAGGTGAATGTTAACTGTCACTCTTTGGCCATAAATCTCCCCCAGCCAATCACTCACCTTATCTAATCTGTCTGCTTCAACGGCTCCCACGGAAACATAAATGCTGTCAGTCAGAGTAATGACCAACCCCTCCCTCTTCCCCCCGCTGGCCTTTAAAATGCAGATAAGACTTACATCAAACACTCCCAGAAGAAGATGCTCACCGCGTGAGGCTCAAGATACACACAATCATGAAAACATACAAGCCCACAAATACACAGACTCCCTAAAACACCTGAACCGATCCATTCATGTGTGTCTAAGCCTTTAATTTTGTAACCCTACCTCTCCCATGCTGCTGTGATCACAGTCATGGACCTGGAGGGAGAGGTGAGCCTTTAATCTGACCGGGCAACTTTGTCCTGGTCTTTCAGCTAGCTTCCAGCGCAGAGGGGACTCTCTATCGATAAGATGATCAGAGCGGCTGAAGAAAACACATTGAGCTTTGTGGCCTCCAGCCCAATAGGAGGCAGACTATGTACCAAAGACCACAGCAGAGATATTAATGGGGATTTGAGCAGAGCTGCTGTTCAGTGGGCCTGAAATCAACACAAGAGCATGACTGCATGCGGAGGATTTAGCATGATTAATAGTAGCTCCTATTGGGAGGTCTGTAGCATGCTTTAAATGTTCTGTCTCTCTCTGAGATTTTGTATACTGTACATCAACTGAAATGTGGTTCTCACAACTGTGTGTGACAGTGAGTAATACACAATGAGGGTCTAATCTGACGGTTAAGATAAATCAAATGCAGAGATACAGATAGAGCGACACAAAGCCTCAGTTCTATATGTGGCACCCAACCAGATTTGGGTATTCATCATTTGGATATCACTGTAACGGCACACAGGCTGTAGACACGAAAGTTCCTCTCATTCACTCTGCTTTGGTACCAGTCTCTTTCCAGACCCTTTACATGGGTTATTAGCAACACTGCTCTGGGGACTACCATTCCATTCAAGACCTTTCTATTCATAAATCACTGCTAACGGCAAACTTAACCAGCTGAGAAAAAATAACACGTTGATTTTTTGAATTCTGTCCAATAGAGTCTGAAACAATGCATTTACATTCCTATGGTGGAAGTCCACTGGTGACGTTTAATTAACAAAACACAGAATAAACATTATCTAACCACAGCAGACCCAGATCAAAATGCCTTTGTGTGATTCTTAAATCTTTAAACAAACACACACACACACACACACACACACACACACACACACACACACACACACACACACACACACACACACACACACACACACACACACACACACACACACACACACACA